>JAIFHY010000101.1:0-302500 GCA_022264835.1 Melampsora americana | reverse complement strand
CTCAGGTCTAGTGGATGGTAGTAATAAATGTGTGTGTAACTGGCAGCTTGTGTCATAGGAAGCGAGAGGAAGGGAGATGAATTAAATCCCCTCTCTTAGCAGCTTACATGTACACTATAACTGGTGCTTTGAAAGCCCCGTATACAGTACACAGAGGTGCTTATTTTTCCACCTGAGGTTCTTCGTGGAATTTATTACTACCGCGGAACCTGAACTTATCAAAGTCCCACGCTCGCCTCAAAGCGAGTAAAGTGAAGAACAGATAATCTGATAACGCATAAGTTTAAGAAACAACAAACTGAGTTCCACAAGTGATGTGGAACTTCAGATACAAAGTGAAATAGTTTTATTGGCTGCAGCGAGAGAGATGGCTGTGCCGCAGTCGTGGTAGTCATTATTGTGAACAGTAGAAATATAGAAACGCATAAGTAAACAAAATAATAATGGATTCCACATTGATGATGTGGAATCTCCGAGCGAGTTGGAAAGGGTTTTGTTAAGTGAAGCACGTGATGTCTGTGCCGCAGTCGTGTCCCGGTCCCATGTCTATTACGTTTGCTAGAAAGGTTGTCACCTTTCAGCTTTTTTTTACAGCCGTTTCAAGAAAGATTGACAACTTTTTGTGAAGAAAGTCGTCGCCGCAGCGAGCCAAAACCCGGGAGAAATCTCCCTTACAGGTTTTGTTTCCTCTGTATTCATCACATTAGCAGAGAGACAAAACCAAGCGAGAGGCAAAACCCAGTTTTGCACCGTGACAAGATTTTCAAAAAGGATCAATCTTGTTGTGAAACAGCTGTATTTTTCAGCTGCGCCTGTCACTCTGCGCAGCAACTTTCCCCGGAGTCATTTGAAATCGGGCCACCGGGACGTTCAGCACCCCTTTTGTTTCCTCCAATCCTCAACAGCATTTCCCACTCATTTTGTTCACCTATGGCTTTTTGCAACTACTCTGCCGATATCAAGGTACTTGCGGTTTGTTGGCGGCTTGAAGGACTCCCTCAATCGTTAATCCGCCAGCGCCTGCGACATCCGATTTCCAAACGATCTTTCTCTCGATGGATCAACCTATATCACCATACTCGAGCGGTCATTCGAGATCCTCACCATTACCAGCCCCGTGGTCGCCACACCCGATTGAATGCAGGTGACCGTCGGTTTATGGAGACTTTAATAGATGAACATCCGTCCCTATTTCTGGACAAAATTCAAGCACAAGTTTACAATACCCAGGGCAAGATGCTATCTATCAGAACAATTCAACTCGAGCTTCAAACTCGCCTGATGATCACTTTGAAGAAAGCCGGGGTTAAGCAATGTTCGTAAAGACTTAGTGGCCAAATTTGAATGGATGGAAACAATGATGGGTTTTCCGGCCAGTTTTTTGGTCTTCACAGGTGAGTTTCTTTGTCTGTCATCATAGCTCACTCTCTCTTGTTCATTTGACCAAATTTCTTCTCAACCTCAATCATCTCTGCCCTCACACCTAGATAGAGTAGCATCTGTGGGCGAGACCTTCCTTTGGAAACGCCAAAGATCCAAGAAAGGCTGGCGCACCACCCGCAACGTGCCCCGATTACATCAAGGTCGATATTCAATCCTCCCTGCATTGGGTTATCATGATCTACTGGCTCTGTCAGTACTGGAGGGTCCTGTCAATCAAAAGCGTTTCGAACGGTTTCCTCAAACATAGCCTGGTGAGTCTTAGTATCATCTGGTCTGTCATTCAGCGTGGCAACTCATGATATGCCTACTTCAGCTCCCAAGAATGAACCAATACCCAGGTCCTAATAGTGTACTTGTTCTGGACAATGCATCTATACATCATGGTGGCAAGATTGAAAAACTTTGCAATGAAAGGTAAATGTACTAATTTTATCTTTGCCAATCCTAGTTGACACACATCTCTGATATCCTTATCTGCCTTCTAGGAATTGTGGTCAAATACCTACCTGCTTATTGTCCAGAATTGAACCCAATCGAACTGGGCTTCAACTGTTTAAAATCCGACCTGATATGCTCACAAGTGCTGGCTGGTATCTATGACCCAGTTGAACACATCAAAGATGCAGCCTGCAAGACCTTCCAACAAGGCTTGTTACAATCAACTCTATGCCCGATGCGGGTATCAAGCCTTTGATTAGGGTACGTAGTGTAAGAGCTTATCAAGTAGATCGATGCCATCTCTATCAATAGATTGATAGAGATGGCATCAAAGTGGCTCGTTTGCAATTGATTCAGATCAATTGAACGATCTGAATCAAGGGTTTGATTCTCTCTCTTTTCCTGATGATGTTTCTTCTATATTGAACATTAACAACATTATGATCATCTCCCTTACCTTGTTTTTTTTATAATGTTCAATTTTCTACATTGTAGAAGATATGTAGAAATCTTGTGTGGCGGGTTGAGTTGTTTTGTATAGTTTTCTTTTTGTGTTCTCTCGGTTGCTCATGTTATAGTCAATCTTTGTTTGATGGGGAATACAAATATTCTTGATTGTTCTTTGAAAACCAAAGACACTTAGAAAGCAATCAATATTATGATCAATTTCCAAAGAAACACAAGCTCTGTATAGAGTATCTTGCAAGGTATTGAAAGAAAGACTACTTATAAGTAGTCTTTCATTATATTTTCATTCTAATCCATCTCAAATTCACATCTACAAAATAAACTATATTGCATATTGAAAGAAAGACTACTTATAAGTAGTCTTTCATTATATTTTCATTCTAATCCTTCTCAACTTCACATCTACAAAACAAGATTCAATCGACTCAAAGGACTACACCATATTCCCACTTCATAAAAGAACTTTCAAATCAAAACCATAATTTTTTTCATGAATTTCGTTCATTAAATCCAAACTTGATTCTTCCATCTTTTTTTATTTTTAATTCCATCTGACTTCTTGTTTCTCATCATGTCTGTTTTTTAAGATCTGATCCTAAAAAAAATTAATCAAATCATCATTCTTAGATATTTTGGGTCATCAAGAGGAATTAAGCTAAGATTAAATTCAAAATAAAAAAGTAGTATAACTTACTCTTAGAATCAGACTTTTACTTATTGAGATGATCTTGAAGGGGACTGCGCTTGAGGGGATTTGTTTCCTCGCTTACTTGCCTGACGTATTCTAAACAGATGACTCTTGTACTTTGTGGTGGTTTTGAAGAGCTTCAAGATGTTCATCTTGGATAAGCCTTCTTTCAAAAGTTCCTCCTGGGATAGATGGTTGATCATTTGATAGTTGGTCACATCCGCATCTTCTAAGATTTTGCGGGTCTTGATCGTTTTTTCTTCAGAATACAAACAGAATTTGAGGAACCCTTTGATCCCATTTGAGTCAGAGGGGTCTTCGGCCCAGGGTGGCGAAGATGACCTCGCCGTGGAAAGCTCAGGACTCACCGGGCGCTTGCGAGAACTGCCAGTGGGCGTTTGATCCGGCATGTTGGGGGAATGTCCTTGGGGTGTTCCTCTCGATTCGATTGAGGGTCGCTGCGGTGTTTGCCTGGCCTGAATAGCAGTCACAACTCCCACCACCATCTTGCTGAATAAAGCTGGGGTGAGGGAGGTAGTTGTGCTGGGAGCAACCGGAGGTTTGCTGGCGGCCGGGGGATCTTGTAGGTTTTGCTTGATCAGGTCGTACTTGAAATGAGCCGGAGAGTGGTTGTGGTCGACGTCGTCTTTGTGCTACATACAAGATAAAAGGTCAGGAATCAGCCTAAATGAATAGCTAATCAGGGACATAATCGCAATTGAGCCCACTCTTTGGCTTTCCCAAAGGTCAAGGCGAAATACTTAGTGGGATCTTTAGGGTCAATGACGGCAGGATATTGGTTGTTATAGGTCCCAATTGTTGGGTAAGTCTTGAACAAAAATTGGACAAATTCCTTCTTTGCTGTCTTTTCAGAATCACTTGTTAAATCGGATCTGGCGTCTTCACACTTACATATTGTGATGGTCAGCACCACATCACTTTCATAACCGTACAGCCTGCACTTACTTCATTGGCGTCCAAATTGTTGGTGATGTTGGTAGGGGTTTGTGAAGCTTTTGCTTCCGCTTAGCTTCAGCGGCTATCACTTTGGTTCGGGCTGCCTACAGCAGAGAATTTATGGGTTAGCCTCACCCAGGACTGAGACAAATTAAAGCAAAACCTCTCTGACCTGCTCCGCATTCGCCTTGACCCTAACCGGACTGGGTGCAATATAAGAGAACCCAGACTCTCTTGGGTATCCTGCACGAGCTTCGTTGACCCAGTCCTTGAACCGTGCCAGAGTGATTTCCTTACGGTTCTTCATGATCTTAGGGAAGGTCTTGTTGGATGTGATAAAGGCACTCCAGACACCTAAATTCTTCTTGTCGAGGAGGGACTCGTTGAGTACATCGGTCATGGACTCCTTGGTTTTGTCGCAAATTGCTGCTTCCGTACATTTGGCTTTCAATATATCTAAATTAAAGCAAGTCAAGTTCCATTCCACTGGACAATTGGAGCACTTGACATGAAGAAAGCCAGTCTTCTGTTCCTTGTCCGGGGTGTAGAACTCACAGTTGAAAATGAAGGTGAAGTTGGGATCTTTGTCTTCTTCTGGGAGAGGGCCGCCAGAATCTTCCCGTATCTGGAGAAAACCGCCTGAAGCTTGTTGTATCTGGAGAAAAAGAGAATATTTCAAAGAAAAAAAGAATAATTTAATAAATATGCATGATGATCAAAGGTTGGGTGGAGACTTACATTATTAGATTGAGAATCCACCAGTGTTTGGGGTTGTTCAGGTCCACACTCCCAATTGAGAAAAATTGGGTTGACATGTTGACGTAAACTCCTGCTGGAGTTTGTGGATAGGCAAATGAGGGCACCTGGTGTGGTGCACTGAGGGGACCATCACTCCGGGTAAAGTTGCTGCGCAGGGTTGCAGGCGCAGCTGAAAAAAAAAGGGTCAAGGGTGACAACCTTTTTAGCAAACGTAATACAACAGTCATGTGTCCACAACAGCAAATAGTCAAAAAGTCATTTCTCAGACTTGAGCATTTTGCAGCAGGACTCCTAGAACACCTTTTGCAGCATTTTCTATCAAGTGATGGATCCTTACACCAAAGAAAAAGTTTGTTCACATTCTGTCTGCCCACATTGTACATGAATTTTTTCCCAAGGAAATTGCTCCCCTCATCCCTTAAAATCCTCTCAAAAGTTTCATAAATTTAAACGGAAGTGATACTGGTGTGAAGTATATGTAGGTACAGTCGCCTCTGCTAAAACCAATAGCCGTCAAAAGCAATAATCTTGGAAAACCAATACATTTTTGGCCCAATAGATTTTTATTTGCAGTGAGATGTCCCTTGACAAAACCAATACTCGGCAAAAAATGATAGTTATTGACCCAATTTTTGGGGTATTGGTTTTAACAGAGGCGACTGTAGACTGCGGAGAAAAACCTCTTTGCCAAAACTGTATATTTTTAGCTATGTATGTGTCTCTTTACAAATTTCTCACTTACAATTTGCATAGCACCACTGTATCTTGCTATACAACATCAACACACATCACACATCAATCATGCCATCCTTGACTTGTAGTAAATTGGTAGGTACTTTATCTAAAGAACGCCAGCCCTTCATTTGTACAATTTGCCCAAAAGTTCCTATTGTTCTCAAAGCTATTGCAAATGCAGATCCAGTGCTCAGGAAGACATTGATTGAAGAAGCCTTTTGACTTTGGTACGTCTTGGAGGCACATGATCTGCAGGTGGAATGTGTCCTCCTACTCCTGGCTGGGTGGAACACATTCTTGTTGGCAAGTACGGGTTTGGGAAGAGCAAAGTACCCAAAATGTACCTCGACACTTTTCAAAAAATCATTAAGCAATGGAATTGGTTGTGAATTCCCTGGACGCACTAGGTGATAATCAGGTATGTTCTACTTCTTTTGGACTTTCTTTGTATGTCTGCCAGGCTCCTAGGTTAATTGACTGACCAGTATGGACGTTTGAAAATATTGATGTGGATTGCTGATAAGATCAAGGACGGGTATACTGCAGTTAGTCTGAATCAAATAATATTCACCAAGCAGGTTTACAAAGATATCTTAGCGGGCCACTACCAATTTATCTACTTGGTGAGTACTTCAAATCTCTGTTCATATCTTTCATATACTTACATATATATATCAACACATATGTCTGAGCTCTTCAGAACAGCCTTTCAACTGCACCCAAGAAACAAATGAGATACTTCCCAGCTTTATTTGTTGTGTGGATAACATCCTAATCACCAATTCATCAGAAAGAAATATGGAATTAGCTCCTTACTTACACACTGCTAGAAAATTTTCCAAAATATGTGTGCCAGATAAACAATGGATTTTGCTAATACCCGCCCACAATCCAAACTTTGAGGTGCTCCCAAAAAGAGCGCCTACACACATAGGCACTTTGATATAGCACCTGCATTTGAAAATACAGGTTGTAGGCGCTTTAAAAAGTGCCTACACCTGTATTTTGGATTGTAGGCGCTTTGTTTAAGCGTATTTTGAGTTGCAGAAACAATATTGGAGGATGGAAAATGTATTTTGAGTGAGGATCTCATTATTGGAGGACAGAACAAGTAGAGATCTCATTCTTGGAGGATGGAGAATGTATTTTGAGTAGAGATCTCA
Source organism: Melampsora americana (assembly GCA_022264835.1). Taxonomy (NCBI): domain Eukaryota; kingdom Fungi; phylum Basidiomycota; class Pucciniomycetes; order Pucciniales; family Melampsoraceae; genus Melampsora; species Melampsora americana. The sequence goes on along the minus strand of JAIFHY010000101.1, from coordinate 295,849 downwards.
TTCTTGGAGGATGGAGATCATATTTTAAGTTGCAAATTCATTACCAGAGGAGGGAACACATATTTTGAGTTGCAAGTTCATAATCAGAGGGCAAATATGTATTTCAAGTTGTGATTTCTGTCCTCCAATAATGTTTTTGAATTTTAAGTTGCAAAATTAATGACAGGACATGAACACTCCTGAGTTGCAAAAACAATATTGGAGGACAAAGATCACACCTCAAAATACAAGTTCCAACCTCTGATAATGAATTTGCAACTTGGAATATAATCTGTTGGTAAAAAGGCTAAATCAAGTACACATATGCATCTGGTGGGTTCAAGAGCAAAGTGCTTTGTCAAGGGACCAAGTTGTATCTCACAGTTTTTTGACACCAAAGTTCAAGTTTCTGAGTGGTTTTCACTCTGAAGGGTTGCAAGTCCAGAAACTTTACAAGTGAGCAGAAAGCCTTGGCATCCTTATCATGGCCCTTTGAATTTTCTTCTGTTGCTTTGGGCACTCAAACATGATTCCATATGCAAAATGGAAGATAAGGAAGCACATTCTTGTCTAAACCTCATATAGCACAAGTCAGGTACAATCTGAGTGCCTATTTTGGCCAGGGCAAAGAGATGTGATAGTAGAGCTTGACTGATGATAGGAAGTAACACTGTGATTGCAAACTCAAATTCTGGGTAATTATTTGTGTATATCATGGCCCTATCATTGAGTCATTCATATTTATTCAAGCTCTGATCCCTTGATGTTAAGGCTTGTAGGCATGAGTCTGTGTGATACAAAAGAGACACATTGAAGTGTTGTGATAAAATGCTGAATTTGGTCAAGTACATCACGAGTGATCTGGAATGATGGTACTTGGTCACTTAGCGGTGGAGGCAGTGCATAATAATTTCTCTATTTTTTTCTTTTCCTGGACATCAGTTGTGTTTGTGCAGTATGTCAGATGTGTATCAAATGATGCAATAAGCGCGCTAGCTATCTGATGAGAATGTATGTCGCGTGAATTTGTATGTCAGGGTACATCTTATATACTCACTCTTTCTTGAGCTCCAGTTCCCTTCCTCACCTGTGGAACTGGAAGCTTAAGAGTATGTTCTGTCATTTCATTATTTTTATCATTTCTTTCACCGGACAGTACTCATGTAGTGTCTTAGCTTTTCTTCCCTACCACACTATTTCCTGCTCTGCTGCAGGTACGGCGTAGAACTTCATTCCACCCATTCTTTCTATCTCAAGTTGTCTCATTAAAACTCCTTTTCAACCTGTCTGTCCAGGTTGTCGTGTAGATTCATATCCGTGTCTACTTATTTCATGAAGTCATCAGAGCCACGTAGGATTAGAAATGTGACAAGAAAACAAAAAAACATGATGTGCTTTTAGTAAAATCCTCCTTTTGAAGAACCAATGAAGTTCTAATGAAGTCAAAATCAAGAGTTTATAATATAAGACTAGTGAGAAATTAATCAAATTTAGAGCTTCTTGAATCATAGTGAGTAATATAAACTTCCTCCTTTGGGTCCTCTACTTCCCCCAAAAGTAGGAATATATATCAGGTTAGTGACCTTGAACAACTCTAGGCTAGTGAGCTTAAGAGGCACTCCAGGCTGGTGACCTCTATAACAAGCCCAACTTGATGACTTTAAGGACAACTACACTAGTGACCTCATATCACTCATTCATCTGTGGCCTAGAAAGATTAAAGAAGGACTTGGATCTGCCCTTTATCTCATAATCCTCCTTCTCTAAGGAATCCAGTACAAAAGTCTGTTCGGATATATCGATACAGATCCCTCTCCTCTTAGTTCCATTCCTTCCTCTAAGTCATTTTTGTAATTAGTTATATTTTTGCAATATTAAAATCATAATAAATCAATCATCAGTGAGATTTTGAGTACTTAAAAAATGACCCAACCCTCACATTTACACTCAATAAACAATTATCCAATCACCTTGCTTGCTCAAAGCAATCCGCACTTCAAAAAGTTACTGTGCTTTGAGATTAGCCGAGCAGTTGGAAATGTAAATTCAGAACAATCACAAAATACCAATCAGCTGCAATTTATCTACATCAACTCTCTTTTGACAATTCAAGATGCCATCTCACATCTTCATCACAAGGTCTTTGCCACCCTCCAATTCTTACCTTTGAAGCCTTGAGAATCAAGCGGAATCTTGAAACCTCCAGCACCACTTCACTGACCCCAACAATTATCTTGATCAACCCAATCATAATCAAGGATCTTACCTAGTGAATGCATTCAGACAAAACAATGCATGACACACTAAGACAATTGTGGTTGACAATGAGGATGATTTTGGACCCATCGACCCCAGTTGGATTTGAAGGCTCTCCTTGTTCTCTCTCTTTTTTTCTTCTTGCTTCCCTCTTTCTTTCCCTCATCTCTTTATCGTGTTTAAATCAGTAGAAGTGGTGATAGTTTTGTATGTTGTGTTGTTATTATCTTTTCCTTCTTTGTTGCTTGATTATGTTCTTTGTCTTTTGTAGTTCATAATTTTCAAATTTTATAAACCAGGCTACTTGGATGTCCTTGGCCTTTTTCATTTCACCACACACATGATCCTCTTGTAATAAATGTTGACTTATACAATGATGGACATAGACCTGAGAAACAGGTTAGACTTACTTGAAACTATGACATTCCCTGTAATGTGAAATGATGACTGTATATGCTATGAGCAAGGGTCAGTTGACAAAAAGAGTTGTATTGCATCTCAGGGTCAATCAACACTCCACACTACATAAAACCAACACAGATAACTGAACACTTGGACTCAACTGATTACCTCTACCTTGACTTTACAATGATCTTCAGGACATCAACATTCCAGAAACAAAACAGACATGTCAAGGTAAGTGCCATCCATGTCAACACGAACATTGATATCCCAACATCCAAATTTTCACCTGAGCCAAATAAAAAGTACAAAATTGTAACATCATTTTTAACTGACAAGATTTTGATAATTTGGATAAGGTAACACAGTTAAAACAAGTAAATCCTGCGAGCAATCATCTATCATAATTAGCTTGATGAGCTCAAGCTCTGAGCATCCATCAAAGTGGATGGGCTCACAGGCATAAATGCACACTTGACTTGCATGGAGGCGCAAGGAACGCGCAGATGAAGAGAGTATGATTGAAGGTATTCCTCAAAAAGAGCTTCTAACTACGAGGTTCAGAACTACGCGTTTCAGACACGTGAGAGGAGGTTCTCGTGTGGTGAATCAACCCATAGAGTGAGGGGAAACTGAGATTGTGGGCAGGAAAGGTAAAGGATTCAGAAGGATAGGTAGACTCTTATGAAAGTAAATTGGAATATGTAGGCAATCTGCTGGTTGGGCATGTGTAGAGCGAATGACTAATAGGCATGTTATTTCATCAGGACAAATATCTTTCTACGCAAGAACCACAATTACAATGTCATTGGGAGACTTGATGGTACAGACAGTGCACAGCTTGTATTGCAGAACAGTCGATATAAGCTGTTTCATGAAGGAAGGTAGAGGAATGTCAGTGTTGTAGACAAGGTACTGGATGATGATTGCAAAGCAAACCGACTCACCAACTTAGAGGGAGACGGTTCCAAGGTCAAGGAGACTGTCTGAGTTGTCGTCGTCGTCGTCACCTAAGAGCGATCGACGGTAGGCATCTGCAAAAGCAAGCGTAAGCGGATAATGAAATTGCTTGGGATAGCAAAGATATGACTTACGGGTACCGCCGTTAGCACCAACCTTAGCACCAATGTGAGCATCGACTGCTGCACAAACCTTGGCATCGACACAGGCATCAACAGCAACTGCGATCTTGGCATTAACATCGGCTTGAACAGCAGCGCTAACATGAGCGCCGACATGGACAGCAGCATCGGCTTTGACGGCAGCAAGAATCTTGGCTTGAACATCGGCCTCGACGAGAGCGGTGACCTTAGCGTTGATGTTGGCTTTAACGTCATCATCAATGTTGGCCTTGGCACCAGCGGAGATCATGGCTGCAACCTTGGCGTCGACAGTGGCACGGACATCGGCAGCTACCTTAGCAGCAATATCGGCTCTAACAGCAGCAGCGACGTTAGCGCTGACTCCGACTTGAGCTTTGATGATGGCATCGACCTCTGCAAGGATTTCAGCAGTAACGGTGGCCGAGACAGAGGCAATGACATTGGCGTCGGCGGAGACAGCTAAGCATTCAAAGGTTAACAATTAGAAAGAAGATCGGCCAGAAAAGGGTTGTGAACTATGAGAGGAAGAGCTGATTACTTACCGACGTCTGCGCTAACACCAACTAAGTTTGCTAAGCCGATTTGAGCATTGACGTGGGCTCGAATGCAGGCAGCGATCTTGGCGTCAACACAGGCGTGAACAGCAAGTGCGACCTTTGCATCAACATCAGCTTGAACGGCGGCGGTGGTTCGGCCACCGACATGGGCGTCAATGTCGGCCCTGACGGCAGCAAGGACCTTAGCGTGCACATCAGCTGTGAGGATGGCGATGACCTTTGCATCAATGTCAGCTTTGACAGCAACATTGACGAGGTCACCGACGCCGGCGTTGACGGTAGCGGCTACTTTGGCATCAACGGCGGCCTTGACAGCGACTGCGATTTGAGCATCGATATCAGCTCGAACTACTGCTGCGATCTTAGCATCAACGTTGGCATTGATAATGGCGTTGATTTGAGCGGTGACATCAGCTTGAACAGTTGCGGCAACCTTGGCGACAACATCGGCGTTGGCGTTGACATTGGCAAGGCCGTTAGATCCGCCGAGAAGGCCGTTAGAGCCACCGAAAAGGCCTGAGAATTGCAATTGACAATAAGAATTTGGAAAAAGAACCGGTGATGGAGCAGTATGAAATATCTTAGCATACCGGAGGTAGGTGCAATACCTGTAGATTGGGCGGATTGACCACCGTGGGTAGAGGGAACATAGCTAAAGAACGAATCCAGCAAAGGCGAGGTAAATAAGCGTTGTGGACGTGAGTTTCTCTGAAACTTTGAATCTCAATGGTTTACCTGGGGGAAGGAAGAGCACCGGCAACTGTAGGGGGAAATCAAAATGAGCTCGGAGATATTGTCAAGAACAAAAATCAGTGGTAAACTTACGGGCAGCAAGGGCAATAACGACGGCGACTGAAAGTTGCATGATGATGATAAATAAGCTTATAAGTTAAAGAAAGTGTTCGTTGACAAAAATATGCTAATAAGGATAGTACAGATGTGTTGTTGACGTAAAAAGATGAGATGTAGATATAAATTAATAAGATAGATAAAATAAAGAGACTAAAAAACTGATGAATAGATGAGCGGATGAGGTTGAAAGAAATGTTAAGGGGTGTTTATATAGCTAGCCATCGCTGTCTAGAGCAATGTAGTTTTTTCACCAAGAATCGAACGATGAGTACAACTCAGCAATCCCTCGGTGTTTCGTTTGATCAATCATCACCAAGTGGATCAAATTGAACTCCGAGCAAGGAATTGTCAGTGAGATCGAATTCTTTCGTGGTGATGATGGCGTGATATTCAAAAATCAAATATTGTTCATGAATTAAAAGGTATTGCAACCCCTTCTATCCTACTTGAAACGAATTTGTGGAGACTTTGAAGCTGAAATTCCACAAGTTGGTCCATAGATTCCTTCATTTAGCGCTTAATCAAAAATTGGATTGGGCGATTATCAGCATGTGCGCGGTGATCAGGTCAAATGAACATGTGATGCGTGAAGCGTACATGGTTAAGATCACAAGCCTAGTCTTCTATTTCGTTTTCCCTCGCGGTGTTTCCGTGGATCGATTAATTCGATGATGAATCACATCACAAACATCTTGGACCGATGAGCTTCATGACTTGGTAAGAAGCATCTGGAAAATTCATCCGCAGCACTGGCGTCAGCACGCCACTAGCTACCAAGTTAGCTGATAAATTGTTACGGAGATCCAGAAACAGTGCAAGTTCGCCTTTCAGCAAGCATCCTTGAAATATATTTAACTCTTTACTATGAAATGATCCATCACTGCGCGTCACTTCCAAGACTCATACTCAGTCTGCCCATAACCAATAAACGCGGAAATCCAGTTTCATTTCATACACAAATTGATATAATGTGTGTGCATTGAGAGAGAGTGGTGCCACCATATTCTTACGGTAGTGACATCAAAAATGTCTTGTGATTCAGAACGAAGCTCAAAGATGAGGCTAAACGCCAAACAACCTGTCTTGGAAGGTGTCTCACATCCTGTCATCAACATAATTGAGCTCGAACACGATATGATAAATGGACTTATGCCTTGGTAATCCAAGTGTTGAGTGAGCTATGGGATTTTGCTCTCTACCCATTTGTGCGCCTGGGGATTCTGAATCTCAGATACGAACGAGACATCATTGACATCAAAATTGAGAGCATGATTCGAAATTGATCATAGCAAAGCACAATTACATAGAATACGCTAAAATATATAACAATGAAACGTCGAACTAAAATAAGACGAATGACGATAATAGATGCACTAAAAAGATAAAGTAATGATTTCCTACTGGAACGGTACAGAACAGCGACATACGATGATGTGTGTGAAATCATAGAAAAGAGGGGGGCCCTGAAGGTATAGCTGGCTTAAGCGTAGTCAGATTTGGTATAGCCATGAGACGCAGAGCTGATAACCATACCAGTCAAGATTAGCTGAACATTTCTCACACGCTCGTTGACATCAGAATATAGAAGAAAAAGTATGACTAACGAGGTTTCATGAGTGGAGTCAGAATGTGACCCAGAAGCTAGATGATACAATAGCATTCGATCATGAAAAGTTAGCTTCATCAATACTTCTATTGTCAGATCTCAACAGGAAAAGTTACGTACCTGATGTCGATTTGTCACCTTCATGTTCAGATCCTGCTTTCGATCCAACATTGAGATTCAAGTCGAGGAGTGGTGACGCCGCGTGTCCTATAACATTTTATAGCTCTATGAGAATTATACAAGGGATACATGATCGGAAAGACAAAAGATCGAGCGACATACCAGGTCTCGTTTCACCTTGTTGGGGTTTAGATGCAGGATACCTATGTTTATGTTCACCATGTGCCACAGAAGGTTTGGGATGGCCCGTTTTCGGGCTGACCTTTCCATCCGAAGTGCTGTCCACGGCTACATTAACGAAAAACTTTACTTCACTTATCTTCGCAGGACTATAAACTTGGGAAGTGACAACTGACCAGGTTTTCCAGACTCTTGTCCAGATTGATTGGGTAGAACAGTTTGATCTGAAAAGACAGAATGACTTGAAAGCGTGAGGTTCAAAGCTGAGATGTTTTGGTAATGACATTACTTACCAGGTTTTGGTACAACATTTTCAACAGATCCGCCGTTTCCTTTGGAAGTGCTCTCAACACCGTTCCCGGCTAAAGAATTTGGGAGAGCGATTTTTAGTCAATGTTATGGATGGGGTCAAAGAAGTGAGGAGATGAGGGCTGCTCACTGGGTTTGACGCCCCCATTTGCAGCCTTTGGTACATTTGTGTTAACTGGAATATTTCCCCCTGCGGCTGGTGTGGCGATGAGCATAGGTGAGAAAGGTCTCTGAAATGGTCTATGGGATAGAGAGACCTACTAGGCTTGATCGCTCCATTACCAGGGTTGAATCCACCATTACCAGGTTGAGTTCCAACGTTCTCTTTGGAAGAGCCTTCAACAACAGGTTTGACTTATGGATTTGCAAGATAATCTTCAGTTGATTATGGAGGTGCGAATGGGTGAGGGGATGATAGTTTCTTACTAGGTTGGGTAGCACCGCTTGTGGACTTTGTTCCAGTGACGTCTACCGGAACTTCACCAGTCACAGCTGGTGAATTGACGTGCGGTTGTCAGACCAAGAGTTGAGTGATTTAACACGGAGAACTACGTACTGGGCTTGACCGCCTCGTTTCCAGACTTTGACATACCACTACCAGGTTGAGAAACAGGTTGACCTTTCGAAGTGCTGTCCACAATACTTTTGGCTAATTCATTCGTGAAATGGCGTGAATTTTTTCGATAGGAGCTACAGAGCTGAAAAGATTAGTCTGCTCACATGGTTGAACGGCGCCGTTTGTGGACTTCGGTCCACTTACGTTGACTGGAACAATACCACCCACAGCTAGCAATGTGATTTGTCAAGATTGTCTCTGATATGCTCTATGGAATAGGGAAGCTTACCAGGCTTGGTTACCTCATTGCCGAGCTTGGACCCCTCATTTCCGACTGGCGCTGCGATCTTTGGTTTGGAAATGCTGTCAACAATAGATTTGTCTACAAAATTTATGAAAGTATCACTTAATTTCTTGTCAAGATGAAATAGACTGGAGAGATGATGATTACTGACTCGGTTGAATAGGCCCATCTGTAGACTTGGTTTGAGGTACGTCGTCAGGAACGTCACCTCCATCCTCTGGTGAAGTGATGTACGTTCGACAAAGAGGTATTTAACATAGTATAGATATAGTATGACAATGAAGTGCAACAAACCGAGCTTAATCGCGTCATTTCCAGACGGCGATCCAGAAGCGACTTGTGGAATGTTCGTTACTGTAATGTTCGAGTCAAGGTCAACCGAATAGCTCAGTTCAATGTATGTTCAGAAGCACCGCAGGCTGACATTGAATACTGACCAGGTTGAGATTTTCCATGATCAGAATTTGCAGGATCTACAACGCTGATGGCTACAAGTGCTTATGTATGTCAGGTCTCGTGGTAGCCATTTCATAGTTCCGCTAAGGAGACAAACTTACTAGGTTGAGATCCGCCTTTAGATGGACCATCACTAAAATCAGATGTGATTCGTGAAAGAGGAACAATCGGGGTACACAGTAAATGAGCCGATGTGACTTTTACGCTTGATAAAGCAACATTACCTACTGGTTTTGGATATCAGCATGTTTAGATCCTAGGCCAAGGTTTCCTACGTCGAGATTTAAACCTAAGAGCGATCCACGAGAGCCCTCTGCACATAAAGAGTCAGCATTGCTGTAAAAGTAAGCACATGACTGGGAATGTACCAGGTTTTGATGCATCTTCAGAAGACTTAGATCCTATGTGCTCAGGTTGAGCTTGTGAGCCGGATTGACCCGATGGAGCATAGTCAGATGTAGCAGTATAACTAGATGGTGCATAATCGGAGGATGCATAACCACTGGAGTTACAGACAAACAAAACCCATACAACGGGTTAGCTTAGTTTGCTTGACGTGATCATGAGGATTGTGAATAAAGAAATGACAAACTTCGGAAGAGCGCACGCTATGTCAAAATAAAATAAAGATATCAGAGACAAATATTTCGGATAAGTAAAATATGATGCCGTGCTTACCAGCGGCGAGGGCAACAACAATGGCTATGGTGAGTTGCATCTCAAAGATAAATAATATGAAAGTAAAGGAATGTTTCTCAAGTATCAAAAGTGATGAGATAAAGAAATTATCGGTGGAATGTGATCCAAGATACGCGTACACAGATGGGATGAGGTGAGGAAGGGATGAAAGAGCTTGAGGTAGGAATTACATCTCTGGTCATATGCTTGATCAGTGTTCTCGTGGAAATTGAGATCAATAAAATTTATTAGTAATGCTCGTGTCTCTTACTAGACTGAATTTCTCCAAGCTTGGGCTTCATTTCGAGCTCATGTAGGGAGCTCATGTAGGAGAAGGAGATGGAAGTGGATCAAGAAGCGATCCGATCACTTGTCAAGTTGATACAAAACACCATAATGAACAAGACTTCGAGGTAATACTTGAAGCGAATCCAAGACGAGTTCATAAGGCTTCGTGTGCGTGTGCGACATTACCATAGCTGCTTCATCATCTTGTAAAACGCTCTCGGGTGTTGTTTCTTTGCTTTTCTAGATAATTATTGATTTTGTTTGTCGAACTTGCGATGGAATGCTTTGCTTCGCAGTCCGGATCCGATTATTTATACCGGATCCGTCATTAAGCCCGAGCTGGAAGCGGCTATTGTCCATTTGCAATAGGGATTGTTGCACATGATCTTGAGACTCCCCCTTCGTCCCCAAATGTGGTACTGTCAAGGATGTTGTAAGGACCACCGTAGTTTTTTGACCTTTCTCAGTATAACCACCTTGCCTGAATGTGATACAGAATGTGCGGGTATTCTAGAGCCCAAGTGACTTTTAATTATTTTGAACCAAGAGGAAGACCAATATAAAACTGGTTCCAAAGGATATGGGGTGGGAAGTCAGTTCCAGATCACTCTACAACATGATCCTACAATATAAGTAATGAATTGAAGAGAGAACTATACACTTATCTGGTTCCAATGGATGTGGGGTGAGGTAGCAAGTCAGTCCCAGATCACAAAAGAACCATGCATAGAATTTGACCCAAAGATATATAAAGCAGTCTCTACGGCTAAGTGCTCAAAATCAATGCATCTCGGGTGAAAATAGATGAGTACAGCTGAAGTTTTTGAGCTGGGTTCTGGAACTTGATGATTCTCAAATAATCTGGGGAGATATCAAAGGTTTGAAAGGCCAAGTGGTGTGCACAATGGATTTGATGAAAGGCAGAGTCAGGGTCCATTCCTTACAGAGCTAAGGTCTTTACAGCCGTTTCAAGAAAGACTGACCACTTTTTTGAATAAAGTTGTTGCCGCAGTGGGCAAAACCAGAGGGAAATCTTGTTTACAGGTTTTGATTTTTCTGTATTTGTTCCAATTAGCAGAGAAACAAAATCAAGCAAAAGATAATACAGTCATTTAAGAAAAGGTTGCCACATTGGTGGTCTTCTTTTCATTCTTTGTGGTCCGTGTGCTGGCTTAAAGTCGCTTAACAAAAGGTCAGTTTTATTCTTTTTGTATGTCCTTTCCACCGTTTTTAATTTGATAACTTTCTTCAAATCACAAATGTCTCCACTTGGAGATATCATCCAACAGCTCAGTACTGATGAAGCCAAAGGCCTCACCCCCAATTTTGACCTCCAATTCCCTCTCCAGTCCAGCTCCATCATCTCTTGACTTCCAATTTTCAATTTTGGATGCATCCTATTGCTCAAAATCTTTCCAATATGTTTCCAAATGCTAAATCAACGTAAGTAGTCTTATTTTTTATGTCATTATTTTTCTTACTGCAAAACTGATCTATTGTTTCTTTTTTTCGCAGACCTTGTTGGGATCCCTCAATAATGCCCCAGATGGCTACCCCAACTCCCATTTTTAAACAACAACAAGTTTCTCACTTGTCAGCAACACCAACACCAAAAAGCCAATCAATGCAGAAGCTGCCCGGCTGTACTTGATGGAATCAAGCCAACCTCCTGATGACTTCAATCTACTCACTCCAAACAGCCAAATGATGGGGCTGAGGCATTTTTGAATTCAAAAACCCAGGACAAAGACTCATCTGCCTTGGGGCCCAACATCTCAGCTAGTTCACAGGATTCTACCCGACCCTTGCCATTTTATCAACTACCAAATGACTCTGAGGTTTTGGAAGGTGTTTATCTACCAAACCAGTTACTGATTGTGAGTGTTCATTCTGTGATCTCATCATATTCATTTATATTTTTATCTTGTTATCATAACCACAATTGCTTAGCTGGGGGGGGGCTCAGAGGCAGCACTGACAGGTTTCAGGCTTCTTCCTCCCCAGCTCACGGTTAACCTGATGGTATGGGGATGGGGATTGACAGGTTTCAAACCCATCCCACCGTGTCTGTCTAGTTTTTTCTCTCACTGCCGCCCTTCAACCCATGAGCTAAAGCTTCATCTTTCTTTTCTCTTTTTTATCATTTTTTTCATCATTGAACTTATCTAATCTGTCATTTATCTTTTTCATCATTTTGTTCTTCATTGAAAAATTGATCCAGGAGGTGGGCTGGCTGGCTTAGTGGCTGACATCACTGCAAGCTATACCTTGTATACTCACAAGGTAGTGAACCCTTTTTCTAGTCCAGTATTGAGCAAGAAGACTTCAAAAACTGTTTATCTACCCTACAAGATCCCAGGAAAGAAGATCCCCTTTCAGCTTACCAACATGCCTCTCTTGGCGTTCAAGGACAAGCTCTTTGTCCTTGCCAACAAACTGGAAGATACTGCCAATTCAGATGGAAATACTGATATTCTCAAGCAGGCCAACACCCAAGGAAACATCCTCATCCGTGTATACATTGCTCATGGTGATTCATACGCTAAGAACCGAGAACGCCAAATTGCTTCCAATCAAGACATCACAGATTCCTATGACGCTATCCATTCAAATCCAGGAAAGGAAACTGGGATTATGGTCTCAATGAAAGATCCAGCCAGCAAATCTCAAGAGGATGAATCTGTAAGTTTTTTGTAATTTCTCAAAGATGAATAAACTGATCATGTGTGTGTTTTTCTAGAAACTTTCAATACCACATGCAAGGGTGGTTTCAAAGAATGCACAAAGAGGCTGACCAACCACATCTTCTACTATAGTGGAAAGTATTCAAATGCTGTCAGAAAAACCTCACCTTGCAGCGCTTCTCAAGAAGTGCACTACTGCTCACAACAACTCACGTGAAGGATGGCGGATCTACAAGCTAAATGATGTGACCATGGTGATGGATATCATCCATGCACACATGGTTCTCTGGGCCAATGAAATGGTATGTTTTTGTATCCTTTTCTTTGTTCATGTTGTCTCTCATCATGTCTCAATTCTTTCATTATTGTTTCCATTTTTCATTATATATTTTATCTGTTTCAAAGCTAACAACCAGTACTTTTGAATGGGCTGTAGAAGACCGGCATGTATCCTTAGAATACCCACCCAAATACCTTGATGGCTTTGTGTGGGAGGACATCAAGCATCCTTTGACTCTATTTGCCCCTGCTAAACAATCCAAGTTGGAAACTCCGCCTGCGCCCACTGGTGCCCCTCAAAAACCAGACTTTCCACAAGTTGACCAACTAGTTCAAGCAACCACCATTGAACAATACATGGTTTTTGTAAATGTTCCAAACAAGAAACTTACAAAAGTTTTACAAGTCATCTTTGACCACGACATCACCAACTTCAACAGTTTCCTTGATCCCCATATCTCCCCACTAGAAATGAGCAAAATAGGTATTAGTGGGGGAATTGCAATCAATCTGTGCCACAAAGCCCCTAAGTACTATACTAGGGGTATTCAAAACTCGTGTTTCGGGTCCCAAAAGTGTCCCAAAATGTCATTCAGAAACTTCTGGGACATCTCCCAAAAGTTTTGGGATGTCACTTCTGGACACTTTTGGGAATATTTGAGAGCACTTCAAAGTGCTCCAATTTCCAAACTCCAAAGACCCGACCTCACCAACATGCCGCAAGTCTCAGCACGACGTCAAGTACTACACGCTCTGAAAGCTTGCTCGTGAGTAGGCATACAGGTGTGTTGTGTGAACAAAGTTTTCAAAAACGTGTTGACATCCCAAAACTTTTGGGAGATGTCCCAGAAGTTTCTGGATGACATTTTGGGACACTTTTGGGACCCGAAACACGAGTTTTGAATACCCCTACTCAGCTACTTGAAGACAAGGAATCTGAAGAAATCGACCAATAATTTACAAGGAAATCAAGAAAAGGATCTGATATTGATGATGAGTAATCATTTGATAGATCAGGAAGTCTTTCCAATGGTACTTTTGTTTTGTTTCCTGTTCAGATGTCACATCTTAAAGTAACCCTTTATTTGTGTGCGCTTGTCTTGTTTTTTATTCTTGTTTGTTGGGATATTGCCAGTCTCTAAGTAGTTTTTGACAGCTTTACTTGTGTGTGCTTGTCTTGTTTCTGGTTCTGATTTTGAAAATCTGAGTGGTTAGAGGAGTGCAATTGCAATTAACATCTAAAATTATGTGAATGGTATCAGTCTCCCCAAAGAGCCCATTGACCTAAACACTTTGCTAGCTTGTGTTTGAGAGAGTTCAAATTCCATCAGCCTAACCCAAGGTTCAATAGATCAATGCCAAAATAAAGGTTTTGAGCAGAGCATTGAGGTTTTCTGTCTGCTTAACATGGTAATGAATGGCAATCATTCAATTGGAGACAAAAAGGGCCATACTTGCAATGATAACTCAATTATTACTCAGAGCTCAATTATTAAACTTCAAAGTGAAGCAACCCATCTGTTCCACTGGTTATTGTATCAAAGTTGAATGAAACTTTTTTTCATAACAATTTTTGCACTAATCAATACTAGTAAGGCAGAATCAAGATAAATTTGTAATAAAGCATGATCAAAGAGCAGCAAGAAACAAAGATAACAAAACAACGATTGAAAAAACTTCTATTGGAATTCAAAATTTCATATCAATGTGTTTGAAAGGATACTTTGAGATATTCAAGGAAGTCAACTTTGAGAGAAAAGAAACAATTAGAAATAAAAAAGAAGAAAAAAGAAAATATCATTTGGGTCAACAGCAAGATTTTAAGTATCTAAGATTTCTAAATGCCCATCTGTTCATTTTATTGTTCCCGGTAATGATGGGTAGTATAGCCGCTGTTCACAATCAGTGGTTGCATTAGTGAGTGTGTTATAACACACCATGCAAGATCTAGTATATATGCACCCTTATCAACCACCACAGCCCATCTTTGCTCATGTTGTAATTCACTCTTGCTGGAATGGAAAGCCTTCTTGATTGGATTGAAGTCGGGTGAGTAGGCTGGAAGGTAATACAACAAGACCCCATGCTTTTTGCAGAACTCTTCAATGAGGCCACCATGGTGAATCTGTGCGTTGTCCAGAATAAGGACAAATTTTGGTCCTGGGTATGGGTTCATCACTGGCATCTAGACAGACAATTAAGAGGAATTTCATCAGGATCATTACAGATTTAGAGAGATCAAAGTCTGGGAAAACATGAAAACATTACCAAGTCATTTTTGAGAAACAGCTCCACATGGACTCTCTCAACTGGCCCCTTGACTGCAACACCTGCAATCATTCCTTGTTTGCATACCACAGGTAAAAGAGTCCAGTGGTCGCGTTCTGAGTTTGGCACTTGTCAGACATTTTGAACTCCCCTAGGTGCTCAGCTCCGCTCTCAATTGCATTTGTGCCCAACATTCCCACATTCATCTAAGAATGCAATGAATGTCATTACAATCAACACAATACAACAGAAAAAAGAAGACAATACTGAGCAATGAAAACAAGGTACTTGGGTGGAATACCAGCTACCCTATAAAATTGGCTTGATCCTTGGCAGATTGGTCCTTGTGAATACCTTGAGTTGCCAGCAGCAACAATCCAAGGTGTTTGTGTAATTCCTAGGAGATGGTTGGTTGTAAGACATACAACCCAGTGAATAGCTGCAATTGATGTTGAATCTTGTCTAGATACATGGAGGGTTGACTAGTGATGAGGTTGCATAGAAAAGCTAGGTGATCATCCAATAAGGCGTGATTGCAGCCTTGCTTTGCGGACGACTCTACGAGTATGTTGATATAGATCTTGCCATTGCTCAAAAGACAGGTTTGACATCAAACAGCCTAGGGGTTGGTTGATATCAGATTGAGGATGAGCTTTTTTGTGCCATTTTAACAGCAAGTAGTTTGATGTCTTCAGAATACTTTTTAAACGCCATTGATAATTTGGATAAACAAAATTTGAAAGTGGTTGAAAGATTTGGAGGTGGAAATGGGAAATCAAGAGATAATGGAGTTGGACTGGAAAGGGATGTTGAGGGCAAAATCAAGGGTGAGGCCTCCAACTTCATTAGTGCTGTATTGTTGGATGATATCTCCAAGTGGAGACATTCATGATTTGAAGAAAGTTATCAAATTGAAAATGGTGGAAAGGATATACAAAAAAAACTAACCTTTTGTTAAGCAACTTTGAGCCAGTGCATGGACCACAAAGAATGAAAAGAAGACCACTGATGTGGAAACCTTTTCTTAAATGACATCCTTGTTGAAACGGCTGTACTTGTCTACTAACTGACCACTGAGACCTCTCATATTTTGTGTATCCAAATCTTGCCGTCAAGATGGGCACCAGGCCCGGATTTTGGCTGGATATTTGTTGGATGATTTGTCGGATCTGGCTTTAGGAAAGGCTCTCAAAGCCATCCGGATACTGGTTATTCCAGCAGGTTTGGTAGTTGGATGAGGGGGAGGAAAAACTAGATATCTAATGGATATATACTTTGTATCTACTTCATTCAAATCAGAATTTCATCAATCAAAGAAGATGATTACATGGATGAACAATGACCAAACAGACTATAAATCATACTGAACTTAATCCCATCATTTCTTAAATTTCAACACACTCAAACAAAAAATTCAAAAAAATAGAAAAAAAAAATCAAAACTCAAGATGGGCACCAGACCCGGATTTTGGCCGGAAATCCATTTTGGTTGTTGGAAAGGCCAGTGGATAGCCGGGTCAGTTGTTGGATGAAGGATATTTTTTTTTCAAAAAAACTATTGGAGATTCTCCAATTGGTACGGACAAAAAAACCCCGTTGCTTTGGTTGTTGGATGAGGCTGAAGATACCAGATATTGACCGGTGCCCATCTTGATCTTGAGGAGTTTTGTACTACTCAAGCTTGTTATACCACCAGGGGAAATTTGAGCCTCCTACAGGCCCACAATCTCCTTTTGGTATGGTGTGGGGGTATTCCTCCCAGCTGTAAGCCTGGTAAAAGTTTTTACACCCCTTATAGCCAGATTTACAAGCAGGAAGACAAGAACAGGCCTGAGAAGATCAGATGTCTCAACCCCCCCTGGTGGTGGGTGGTCTTTATTAAATTTTTCTGTAAAGAGACTAAAGAGGAAATAAGGGCTTGTTTGGCTGCGGTTTAATGCATTAAGGTACATTAATCCGTCATACATTATATCGTTGTAAAATGCGTTAAACACATTATTCGCTTGTTTTCACATTCTTGTATTTAATGTACCTGAAAATGTGAAAAGTGTTTGGCGATGAATTTGATTAAAACTCATCAAATGCAATTGATTTTGACCCAAAGAGATCATTCACAAAAAAGGTGGACTATCAACTTCTACCATGAGAGTTTTAAAAAACATTGCATCATCAGATTGTACTTGGACTGCACTTGAGACAGATGAATATTTACAAATTGATGAATGTCTCTCTAGACTTTCTGATTTGTTTGGAGAAGTGAAGAAATCAATTACAGAGGCCATCTCTTCAATTCATTCTAAACCTGAGACAATGATGGCCTTGGGAGGATTATTGTGGTATCTTGGACAACTTAACTTGGATAGAGAGTTGCTCAGTTGTGATGATGTGTTGGTGATCAGCGCACAGTGATCTCCATTACAAAGTGCTAGTATTGAAATGCAATTAGACTCTGTGACCTAAACAAAAGACAAGTCCGATGAAATCAGAAGGACCAATGAAGGATGGAAAGGGATTTAATGGGTCAATGCACCATTTCAGCAAAATAATCGACTGTAGAGTCGATTATTTTCAAGTACCTTTTTGGTGCATTTTTGGCAGTTTAAGCCAATTAAAATTTTGCATTAAAACTCCGCCGAACACCTTTTTTTTAATGCACATTAAATTTAAAATTTAATCCAAATTTTGGATTAAGGTAAATTATAATGCACCAGCCGAACGAGGCCTAAGTATAAGTTAGATTTATAAGAGTTCCAGGTGCAGCACTAGAATGGATGATATAGCGAGAATTGGGTTAATAAGCAACTACAGCTGTTTCAACAAAGATTGATCCTTTTTGAAAATCTTGTCACGGTGCAAAACTGGGTTTTGCCTCTCGCTTGGTTTTGTCTCTCTGCTAATGTGATGAATACAGAGGAAACAAAACCTGTAAGGGAGATTTCTCCCGGGTTTTGGCTCGCTGCGGCGACGACTTTCTTCACAAAAAGTTGTCAATCTTTCTTGAAACGGCTGTAAATTCTTTTACCCAATTCTTCCTAATCATTACCACATGTAGTACCGGGGACATTCCATCCCCTGTAACATGTGTATCTTGTGATATCTAAAGTACTGTACCTGTATCTGACCTTTCCTCTTGGATTGGACTACAGAGTACCTCCGCTATGTAGCTACTGAACACTATCAATTTTTCGAACAAAATTGTAATGCACTCACATTGAAGGAAAACTGAAAGAGTATTTGATCAAATTGGTATTGTGTCAGGATCTCTCCTTTAACAGATCAATTGAAGAAAATCTTTCAATAAGGATCATAAGTCTTGTGATTTTTTTTCATTAAAGATCAGAATCTAAATTCAATTCATGCCTTTTTTTTCCACCAAAAATCAAAAAAACTCATGCTTATCTACCCACTAAAACTTATAATTTTGATCTTCTATATTGAGAAGAAGACTAAGATGAATGATTGTAAATCAACTTTGAGTTCAACTCTGATCTTTTTGCTAGATTCCTAGTGAATTCTTCTCTTCAAACATATGGAATGAAGGTCTTACTGA
The DNA here is from genome assembly GCA_022264835.1 of Melampsora americana. Lineage (NCBI taxonomy): Eukaryota > Fungi > Basidiomycota > Pucciniomycetes > Pucciniales > Melampsoraceae > Melampsora > Melampsora americana. The sequence continues at coordinate 277,422 of JAIFHY010000101.1, read as the reverse complement.
TTACTCAAGGATAACTTCAATACTCTTGCATACTCTAGTGGTAGTAGTTACACCAGAGGTGGTTAAAGTAGATAAGTGTATCACAACAATATAAAGCTTCACTAAGAAATAAGATATCAATCCTCGAAAAATCACACAAACCAAAACCGAAATGAAGATCAGGTAAACTGATAAATGAGTTCTACAATCTCCAAAACTTGAATCTGTAAATCATAAAATTGATTCAAAGAACTTCATTAAAAAATGTTCAAAACTACTTCAACTAAAGTTAACTTGAATCGTAGTCAAACTTCGAACCGTTCATCAATATAAATTAAAATTCAGAGTCATCTTCATGATCCTAAGGGCTTGAAAAGATAGAGATAAGAATAAATCTTAATGATAAACCTTTACAGACTTAATGGCCCAATAAGCTTCATCTAACTGATCTCCTGCATTAGTGATAAAACTAATATATCCATCCAAAGAAGAAAATCCAAAGGATTTGTTTTTTTATCAGTAAAATCGATTCGAGATTTAGTTAGTTAAATCAAGTCCACTAACTCTTGACAAGTATCGTATCCAGTGATAGAAGCACAAGATTTTGATTGACCAGCATAAGTTGTATCAGTCTTCCAAACCGCTTCTGGCCATTTTCCACATAAGTTAGTATTCACCTGAATTAATGATGATGTTTCAATTCAATTTAATCATTTTATCAAAGATTCATTAGAGAATTCAAAATTGGATGAAAAAGTCAAACGAACCACAAGTACATGATCTTTGAAATAATCAGAAATCGATTGATCTCCACTTCCTTTAAACTTAGCTCGAGGCTGTTTTCAAAAAAGCAAAAAATCAAAATCAAACTCGATCAACTTCACCGTAGTACGACGATCATCTTTTGGTTTTTTTTTCATCAAAATTCGAAATCATCTTTGACTTACTTCACCCCATGATGATGATGATCTGGATGGAGTTCCGGATGAAAGATCATCAGGAATGTTTCCACGATCAAAGAAATCTAAACCATCCATTCCAAAGAAACCAAACAGATTGATTCATTCATTCATAAGCTTTTCTTAAGAACTTTTTCATCACTTCTTCTGGAATCCTAAGTTTGACTTACAAATCTTAATCGAATCAGTAGTCCATTCTAAAACATGTAGACCACCATCTTGAGCATTAAAAGGTTCACCAAACGAAGTCTTATTCCTATCACGTAAACCACAACCTTTGATTTTCCCAAATCAAATCAAATCAATCAATCCATCAATCAAACACCACTTTCATTTAATTTCGAAAAAATCTCAGTTTTTTTTTGAATTTAGATTTACCTTGATCATCTGTCTTTGCTGCATCACAATTCGTTTTTTGATCTGATTTCATCATAAATTCAGATTGACTTCCATTTGAATCCTTCATCCAAAAACCAGATTTAGTATGAATTGAAATTGAATTTTGAGTGAATAAGTTAACACCCTCAATGATATCAATCTCTCCTTTTTCTGGCCATTCTACATCTAAACAATTCCAAAAAAAAAGAAGAAAAAAAGAAAAGAGATGATTGAGTTGATGAGGTTAAGTTATTTTGTTTTGGAGATATGTAAAGTGAAGTTTTGAATATGTAAAAACCTTTGGCTACAGTCCATAAAGCTGGCCATGAACCACAAGTAGCAGGAAGATGTAAAAGATCAACGACTAATAAAGTTCCAGTTGAAAAGCTTTCTTTAGAAGAAAGTCGAAATGATTTTCGATGTTCACTATATTTTGTAGTTTCCACTCCAACTAGATTGCAAAAATTCATCCAAGATGTCATTTTTCATCAACCAAATGTGAGATTTACAAAAAAATTAAATGTTGTAAGATTATGAATCAAAATCTTTTACATAACTTACAATATAAAATTCCATTCTTGGATCCAATCATTGATGACTCATAACCTTCTTTCAAATCCACATATTTAGCAATCCCACCTTGACTTCCATCATTAACAGTTTCAAAACTAATCAATCACCACCCCCCACCAAAAAAGAAGAAGAAGAAGAAGAAAAACATCAAAAAAGAAGAAAAAGATCATTCAACTCTTTTTTAAAAAAATGATGAAGAAAAACACACTGACTTAAAGAAATTAATCAAATCATTTCCCATCGAATTTGATTTTAATTTCCATACGTCGTTTTTAGAATCTAATGAATCTAATAATGATGAATTAAGTTTACATTTCTTTTGATTTGATGACTTTTTTGAATTTATAATATGGATTGAATTTGTAAAACAAATGATTAAAAAAATAAGAATAAATGATAACTTTAAAGAAATCATTCTTCTTAATGATAATGATCAAAAAGATTACTTTTTTTTGATCTCAGAAGTTAGATAAGTGGTTATTGAAAGTAAGTAAGTTAAATAGAGTCAATCAGGTGAGGTGAATCGAGAGTAAGAGAGAGAGGAAATTGATAAAAAGTCATAGTTAGCTTTTATATCATCACATCCAGACTCTGATGATGATGATGATTTGATTGAAATGAAGTGACCCATATAGAAAAAGCTTAAGCGTGTGAAAGTGATTAATTCTTCAAAGCTCTCATCTTTTTCCTTCCTTCATCTCATTTCAGATTCAGAATCCAGAAGAAAAATCCAATCGACCCATTTTCTTTCTCACACTTTCTTCTTCATTCATTCTTCTCTGATCTCTTAAAGGGATTGAGTGTGAAGAGTTCAATCAAATGAGTAAAAAATCAGTTTGGATCGGTTTAAGGATCCTTTCTCAATCTCATTTAAATGTGTTCCAAAACTCATCTCTTCGTCCTAACTCTCACTTCGATTTCTCAAAACTCTATATACTGATACTCAAGTTCACTCTATTATCCTTCCTTGGAATCTTAACCTCACTCCTCTTTCTCTACTTCAGTTCAGAAATTCTCACATTCGATCAGAGTGATTTCTTCCAGTCTGAGTCCGATGAAGAACTAGACCAATGAGAAAATGATCAAAAAACTCATCTCGATCTCACTTCACTTTAAATCCTTCTAAAGTCTTTCTAATCTCTCATCTTCACACGCACCTCAAAAGTTCACTTTAACTTTCTCTCTCATTCACCTTCTAATTCACTCCAAACCAATCATCAACCTGTTCAAGATTCATTTCATACCATCACTCTTCAACTCCTTTCTAGAATCCTTTTAGCCTACTTTTTCAAACCAACTTCTCCTCCTCAACTTTGATCTACTTCTTTTTCATTCTTTCTTACTATGTTCTTTCTTTTTCTGAAGTTCTAATTCAATGATCATTCAATAAATTTCAATCTATGAACCGTTCCATCAACAAAAGAGAGAGAGAGAGAGAGAGAGAAAGAAAGAAAGAAAGAAATGAGAACCCAATCATTAAAAAAAATCAATCAAGTTCTTGGAAAAAAAAGATCCAAAAATTCCCTCCAAAGAAGAAATATATAAAAAGAAATTCATCCTTACCCTCTCCAGATCTACTCCGAATCCAATTTCATTCCAAAAATCATTCATTCAAAACCAGTCTGGTCTCATCTCATTCTCATCTCATTCTCATCTCATCTCATTCAAACAAATTCATATTTCCCATTCTTCATTCCACCCTTTCCCGATCCAATCCAATCAAGATCTTCATTTCTTTTAACACCAGGTGCAGAAGGTGAATCAAATTTAGCTCTAAGGAAAATCGAAAAGAAGAATACCAATCATCAACCAAATTCAGTTCAAGATTGATCCATTCTGATCAGAAGTTCAATCAGGAGTCAATCCATCGGTTTTCTCACTCAACTTTTCACCTGCTGCTATGGATGGAAACGATTGAAATGCATTCGGATGTTTAGGTAAAGGACTTTCACTATTTTTTTTTAAAAAAAAAATCAATCAATCAATCCATTCAAACTTGAAGGAAAGAAAGAAACGGGAAAAGAAAGAAAGACTAACTTAAAGTAAGGATGACGTAAAGCATCTTCAGGAGAGATCCTTTGATGAGGATCATAAGTTAACAAAGCGTTCATCAAATCGATTCCCAACTCGGTCACCAATCGAAACTTTTGTCGAATCGAATTATAAACCGGTAGAGTCTGACTCAAATTCAATGTTTTCATATTCGGTAAGCTCATCAAGCCTGGCCAACTTTCAGGATTGGGTTTGCCTAATAAACTAAAGATTTGATGTAATTGATCGATTTCACCTTTACCAGGAAAGATCGGTTCACGTAAGATCAATTCAGCAAAGATACAACCGATGGACCAAAGATCGATCGAAGGATCATAATCCAATGAGCCTAACAAGAGTTCAGGTGATCGATACCAAAGGGTGACGACTAATTGAGTCATGTTCCCGATCGAGGGATCTCCATACATTCGCGCTAAACCAAAATCGGCTAATTTGATCTGACCTCGATTGTTCATCAGTATATTCGACGTTTTCAAATCTCGATGAATGATCCAATTCGAATGACAACATGAGATAGCTGAGAGTAATTGAATCATAATCGTTTTGATCTCAGATGATAAGAATGGAGTTCTCATCGTACTCAAGAGTGTCTTTAGATCATGTTCAATGAAATCCATCACAATAAAAATCCTATTCACAAAAACAAGAAAAGATTCAAGTAAGAAGATAGATTCAAGTAAGAATGAAAACACACACAGACGAACCCAGAAAGAAAGAAAAAACATCACATACTGAGTCAACGTCTCACCCACTACGATCTCTCTTACATTTACAATATTCTCATGTTTGACCATCATCAAGGTATGAATCTCTCTTAAGGAAGTGATCGGAAATCCGTTTCGTTCTTGATCCATCTTAATCTTCTTCAAAGCCACAATTTGATTTGATTCTTTATCTCTCGCTCTAAAGACCACCCCATATGATCCTTCTTCAATATGATTCAATCTATACAGAACGAGAGAAAAAAAAACCCCCATCGATTTCAAAAAACAAAAAGGGTGATGAATCTGATGATCTGCTTTTCTTGATCGGTTTGGATGAAGATGTTGTTGAAAGGCTTTGGGGAGGGGGAAGGGGATTTACCTTTCGTAACAATAAACTGATCTACATCCTTGGATGACCGGATGTGAATTCCTTAATTGAAGTGATCTACGTCGATTCGAATCATGATCATCAGATTGATTGATAACCGTTTCAGATCTTGAATCGTCTTGATGAATGAATTGATTTGAATTTGAATGGATTGAATCAATCGGATGAATAGATGAAGAAGTTCGTTTGGATTTGTTGGAGATATTCAAATCTGAAAATGCAGCTTGACGGGATCGTTTAGAAGGTCTTGATTTGATTTGATTTGATTCTGTTCTTGTTCTTGTGGTTGTGGTTGTGGTTGTGGTGGTTGTTTCTTGATCATCATCCCATTTTGATCTACGTAAGTTTGAAACAGAAGAGACTATGAATGTGTGTAAAGGTTTGAACTTGGGTGGGGTTTTTTTACAGATTCTTTTTTTGTTTGATGGGTTTGTTGGTTTGAAAAGTGAAACAGGAAAGAAGGAAAGAGAGATAGATGGATGTGATGGACTGACCGTTTGAAGACATTTGACAATTTGGATTTGGAGAATTGGAGAAATGAAATTGGAGATTGGAAGTTGAAATTCACACTTCCTTAAGTGTTATGAGCCTTAAGTACATAACTAGGTCTTTAATGTCTTGAACTAAATCTTATGTACTTAAGTCATCACCCCCAAACTATTCTCCACTCTCAATCAATCGATCGTTCTAACTCCAAATCAATCACATTCAAACCTCATTCATCAAGATGGCCACTTCTCAAGTTCAATCAAAATTAAATCACTTTCTAAATCATCCAGCAGGTCATTCATCTCAATCTAAACCCATCTTAACCCCTATCCCTAACCCCTAATCACTCAAAAAAACTAAACCCTACTCTTCTTTCTTTACAAAACCAAAAAAAACACAGGTCCAAAGTTGAGTGAATGACCTCAATTCCAAACCTTCAAAATCAATCATTCTCAAAAAAATCAGAGTGTAAAAGAAAAAAACTGAATCTGATTTTGAAAAAAAATTAAATGTTTTTGGGAAAACAACAACAAAAGAACGATTTTCTTTTGGGCACCGATGTTTAAATGGGGTTTAGTAGCTGCAGGTGTAAAAGATTTAAGTAGACCAGCTGAAAAATTATCACTTTCTCAAAACATTGGTAAGGGGTTTTGTTTGATTTTCTCCCAAGTTTCCTTATCTATTTTTCTAACTCTCTTGGTTTTGAATTTTAAAATTTTATAAAATTCAAATGAATGGATTTGATGATTTTTTTTTTCTCTCGAGGATTTCTTTAGCTTTGGCTGCTACTGGGTTGATTTGGGTTAGATATTCGTTTGTAGTAAGTGATCTGAAAAAGGATTCAATCAAATCGAAAATCGGATCCAGATCTCATTTTCAGAAAAAACAAGAGGGATAAATTGATGATGATCTCTCGGTTTTGGGGGGTTCGATCTATGTAGATCACACCTGTGAATTATTCATTAGCCAGTGTGAATATGTTTGTGGGTGCAACGGGAATCACTCAACTTTATCGAATTTGGGAGTCAGTCTTTTTTCTTCTTTCTGTTCCTTTTTTTCTTTCAAAATTTTGAATTTAATTCTTTCTCTGTGTGTTTGGTTTTCTTTTTTTTTGGATTTCTTTAGTTATCGTAAAGGACTTGAAAAGATTCAAACTTGATCAAAAAAATTCAAACTTTGAATTTTTTTTTTCTTCTTCTTTTCATAAACATGAAATATACCTTTTTGATTCTTTTGATGATTTCTTTTGTTTTGTAAGGAGTGATTTGATTTTGATTTTTATAAAGGAAAAACAAATCAGAGTAAGTAGATAAGTTGGAATTGAAAAACAAAAGTGAGTTAGAAAGAGGTTTTGATGAAGTGAGAAAGAATGAAGATCTTGAGAGTTTAAGAAAGAGATCAGTAAGCCAAGTTAAAGAGGATCATTCTGAATGGAAGAAAGAAGAGTAGAAAGAAAAAAGTTGATTGGGTTCAAAACTTTGAGAGGTTGAGTGCTGGGGAGAGCTATAGAAAGCTCTTGATGGGCGCTCTGTTCTGAGAAGCAGTCCTGTGAAGAAGCTGATCAGATATCTCATATGAGTCTGGGTGTAACATGAGAGTGTTACAGACTTGAGTTGATAGAGATTGATCCAATTGACTTTACAGCCGTTGTAATATCTAACAGCAGTTTTTCAAGACTTTGTGTTGTTGCCAGATTTATCTTTGAAGGCAAAAAGTCAAAAAGAGTTCAATTTGAGATTGAACTTGATTGTACTCTTTTGAGAGTAGACAGGTAAGCAAAACTTTTTCTCTCTCTATATATTTCCATTCCTCCTTACTGGTGCCATATGTTAAACCGGTTGATCCTCTGTTTACCGGTTATCAATTTCTATTCACATTCAATCCGTCTCATTTCTTTGAGAATCATCCAATGGTTTCTTTTTCTTTGAATATTGTCCACTGGCTCTCTCTGGCTACCTTTATTGTAAGTTGTTGGTTTCTGATTTCTTCAGCTATCTTCTGATATTGATTATCTTCATACCATCCATGATCCAGATGCCCAACAACACCTATACCGCTGAGATCAAGATGATCATCATTTGTATGGTGATGGGTGGCATGCAATTCCACAACATTGTTTTGACTCTTGGAGTTGATGTTTTGCTCACATGGGCCAGCAATGGTTCAACCTCTACCAAACAACTCAGGTGGTGATCACAAATCCGGACGATCACTTGAATCCAGGCGCTTGCCTCATTCTAGGGCCAGAAGAGTGTGCTTTCATCATTGAATCACTTCAACACAATCCTGCCTTGTATCTGGACAACCTCCAACAGAAAATCATCAATAGATTTGGTATTGTTGTTTCCCTCAAAACCCTTTCCAATGAACTATGTATGCAACTTGGATGGACAAGAAAGAAAGCTCACACTGTCCATCCCAATCAATCAAAGGAGGTGCATGGGATGTATATTGGCCAGATCTTTAGATCTGACCCTCACTGTCTTGTGTTTACCAGTGAGTGGTTTTTCTTCTTTCTTTATCTTGTTACAATCTCATACTGATCTGTCTCTGTCTCAACCTCACTCAATCTTCTATTGTTGCTCATATAGATGAGACCACTGTCAACCAATGTCTTCTATACCGTCAATATGCGTGTGCGCCTGAAGGACAATGGACTGTGCGGCTTGAAAGACCAACTCGCCCTCAGAGATGGTCTGTCTTACCAGCAATATTGTTAAGTGGCATTGTTGCCTTGTCTATCTAGCCAGGTGGCTAATCAAGGATCAATTGTGAGGGTTATTTGGAACATTACTTAGTAAGTTTTTTCCTTCACTCTATCTTTGTATCTATTCTTATTGTTAACTGATTATTTTATGGATCATTTAGTTGCCAGAAATGAATCTTTGGTCCGCCAGGAACAATGTCCTGGTTATGGACAACACCCTGATTCATCACAGAGGTAATGTTCTCAATCTTTGTGAGGCCCAAGGCATCCGTCTGCTCTACCTTCCATCTTATTCACCCAATCACAACCCAATTGAGTTGGGTTTCTCTCCTCTCAAGTCATGTTTGAGAAGGATTCAGGCTCTTCAACTCGCAATAAATCCGGCAGGAGAGATGGGATCTAGTTTTGTAGCATGTATGGAATTGTTCACTGATGCTTTTTGTCACAAATTCTTTAGGAGTTGTCAACATTTGTGATTTTTTTAATTGTCCCTTTGTTTCTAATCTTCAAATTATAGTCTTTTAAACAGATCCAAAAGTTTTATTGGTAGAAATTTAAGCTGTCTTTGGTTTTGCTTAATTTTGGCAAAGCTGAATGAAATTGAGAGTTCATACATGCATCAATGGAATGCTTCAAATTCAACTTCATTGATTGAGTAATATTTTTTCAAAAAAAAATTCTTAATCATTCACTTTACAATTTGGTAAGATGATACAATGCATCATTTTATCTTTATCAACTTTACAATTAGGTAAGATGATAGAAGATCCCGTCATGTTACTTTTTTTCAAGCTCAAATGACTTGATCTGGGTTAAAGACAATTGAAAGTTTTTCAATCTTCCTTGAATATGGCACTGCTTATTGGTTGAAGTCAAGTAAAATAATAGCTTTGATTATAAAAGTAATGATGGACAATAAATATTGATCAAGTAATAACTGGCTTTCAATGTACATAAATTGATTTTATTGAAAATGGATAGACAGTCATGTTTAGTAAGGAAACATCAGGGTTATCAATACGATTTTCTTTTTAATCAAGTGACAATTTTTGATTGAAAGTACAGACCAATTAAAGACCGCTCAAGCATAACCATCACAAGAAGAGGATGATATTTGTGAACAAAGAAGACAAGAGAAATAAATTGAGGCAATGTGAGACTGTTCAATCAAAATCAATGATAATAGTGTAATTTGAACAATCAATACTCAATGATCTCACATGCTATTTGATGATTTTGAATTTTTAAACGGTGGATTCTGGTTTAAAAACAAAACAAAATGATATACAATTAGCTTGAACGGACCTCAAGAAGGTGATGAACCAATCAGAAACTCACAATCAGTGTAATAACAAGCCTTAGCTTCATCCAACAGGTATGAGGCAATCTGGCTTTGGCCGATTGGACGCTGTTGTCATCTTCATACAGAATCTTGCAGTTGGCAAAGAAGAGCTCCAATTTAACGGCGTGATGAGTGGTGGGGACCTCAAGATCACCATCACTTTTGTCTGTTGTCATTGCTTTTTTTGAACTTTGTTGGATCAATATTGCTGTCTTCAGCAATGATTGCATTGAGATTGCTTTCTTCATTCTTGATCTCCTATATTTGGCTTTCCACATCACTCAACAAATACATAGGGTCTTCAATTGATTTGCCTGGTTCTGAAACAGACACCATGATAAGTACAGGTAAGTGAAGAAGCATAAATCACTTACAATCTTCAATCTCAATCTTCTTCAGGTCAGGCTTTGGTCCAGTTGGCTTGGTCAAGTCAGTGATGATCCGCTTTTTGGCAAGCTTCTTCAAGTTGGGCTTGGAATTGATTTCCATGCTAGACCTGGTGACTTTGGTGGATTTTCTAGCAGAGGTTGAGGTGCGCTTGAAAGTTGAGGTACCCTCAAAAGCTTTCAATTTTTGAGGATTACCTTGTAATCACATTTGAACTCAATCATCAAAACCCATGTACGGGTGTTTCTGTTGGTGTTCAATCGACACAAGCATACTTTCCTTAGATTATACTTATAGCACATCTACCCCAATCTTCCTACATATATATATAACATCAATTTATCATTCATCAGTCTTCTTTTCCTCATCAATGAAAAAGAAGACTGTGAGTGACTGATTTCTTTATTATTTATTCTTTATCTTTGTGACTTTCTCTGACTTGTGTTAATTTCTTATGTTCTTAGTTCTTATCTTTATCAGACCCAAGATAGGACTCTGAACCTATTTGTTTTTCCCGCTCAGACCGTGTTCCAAGACTTTCTCAGTTTCCACTCCTTTTTTTTCTATTTCTTGATTGAACTCACAAGTATCAGGAGGTAGGTTTTGAGCCGCAATGTTTGCCATCTAAATTTCAGAGAAGTAAGTGAAGTGACCCCATGAGATATTTGCATTCATTGGATGAAAACTTACAACATCCTTAGCCCAAATCCAGGCAGCAGGATAAGTCAAACAATAATGAAATGTTGGATTCCATGGAACACTCAAAACAGTACCATTGCCACCAGCATATTCACCAATAACAGCTTGGCTAAAGATCTTGTTGGCCATGATGTGCAACTTGGCATCTTTATTAGATACCTGTGAACAATAATGACTATTAAAAAATTGACAATGATTGTAATATACTAGTTTACTAACCTTAGAATCACTATCTTGGCCTCCACCTCCAATTGTCTGCTCAATGAGCTTGCTTCTGGCAAATTGCTGGTAGAACAAAGAATTCAGACCCAATGTCTGAACAAAGCAGATAGAGGAAGATGAAGTAAAAAAAATTACTCGCCATACTTTCCTCAATAGATTGGAGTTCCACGTTCTTGTTCTCAATCACAACCAGACCTTGTTTTTTGATTGACTTCTCAAGAGCGGTCACAAAGGCTTGCCATTGAACCACCAAATCAAGAACTTGCTTCAACCGGCCAACAGTGGTCTTCCACTTTAGTTGGGGCAAAAACCCAAGATTGAGAACAATGGTTTTCATAACAGCCTTATAATCTTCACAAGCATCAGCCACTATCTTCTTGAATTCATTGAGACTCTTTCCAACCAGACAGCTCTTGATTTCAAAGTATTTGCCGGGAATCTTTTTTGAATTGATGAAATTGAGTTTGAATGACTTCACAGGTTTCTTACCAGCACTACTTTAGCAGGGCTTTGACTCGGAATTTTCATGTCAACCGCTGTTGGAGTGTAGATTTTGAATCTGACTTCAATTGTCATCTGGTTCTTCAGATCAAATTGAATGCAAGCCAGAGCTCCAGGACAATGTCATGGGGTTTGCCTGATACTGATTGCTCCCTGATCATCTCCCACCCATTTGTCCGGCAATTCAAACACTGAAAATACAAATTCAGTTAAGTTGAAACTGCCAAACTCATCAAATTCAGTCTTGAAGCTGTACTGACAATTTTTTATGTGGCCAGTCATGTGGTGGGCGTGGGTTTTGGATTTTGGGCAGGCCCAGGTGCAGGTTCTGAGCTTTTGAAAGGCACACCTATGGTGGGGGCGCAGAGGCGTGCCTCTGAGATGTTAAAATCCCCTCAAAAAGCAAAAACATGGTAAAAAAATGGTTAACAACATCAAAAATAGCATCTTTTGTATCTCATAACACACAATCACTTCAGCGGACATCAAGAACCCAGTCCATTGCTTTCTCAATGCAATGCTAGGTTGGTTCCACTTGGCTGAGGCTGACTTTGACAAGGATGATTTGACTTTTGGCATGATATGGAAGGTCTATGGCTGATAGTGATGTGTTGAGTAGAGCACTATGAGGTGTGATTTGAAAACATTTATTGATGCAAACAAGAATTTCTCAGCCATAATCACACGGTAAATGGGTGGAATAGACCTAGCATGGGCACACCACCCCCAAAAAAGGCCAATTGCGCCCCGCCAACCACGTGAGTGGCCAGTCAAGGTATTTTCAGCCGGTGGAAATGATGAAGAGTTTACCATTTGGTAAACTATCAAAAAAAAAAGTATCAATATGGGAATTGATCGGAAGAAGATAATCAAAGATGACTGACATGAATCAGAACACACTAGAATGATTCTTTTTGATGGGGAAATCCAAGCACGAAAGGTGAAAAATAGAATGGTTGAGGTTATAAATTATGAATTGAATAAATGAGAAAGAGTCAAATACGTCATCGTGCAACAATGTTGACATATGTAACACGTTGGAGAAGGCTTTTTCCGGTTATTTGTGTTTTGAAAGACAAAGAGCCGGAAGTGAGAGAAGTGGGAAAGAGTTTAAAAAGAGGAAAATGTGAACTTTCTTGTCTATGTTGTATTCCAAACTTAACAAAGTCCCTCGCCAACGGCCCGAGGCTCGAGCGAGGGACTTACGTCAAAAACAAGAAATCTTGCTTGAGAAGTAGCCTGTATTTCCTCAAAATACGTTACAACTTGATAAGAAAAAAACAAGTCATTAATGACCTTTTTGAGAAAAGAAAAGAAATGACTGCTGAAAGGACCTACATAAGCTCCAACTTCAAGCAAATCCATCCGTGGCCTGGAAGTGGAGATTTGAGTGAAAGGTGATCTGATGTCCCAAACCGAAGTAAAAAACAGCTGCGGCGGCAGAAAGTGGTAAATTGTACCAAAGAATTTCAAAAAACCATTTTGCTGAAACCCGCAGCAGATATAAGCACATAGCACTAGTACATAGAGCTTTACCACTCAGCAAAGGACTTACTTTAAACCTCCGCAGAACGGGACTTCCAGGCCACGGATGGATTGGCTTGAAGTTGGAGCGTATGTAGGTCCTTTCGGCCGTCATTTCTTTTCTTTTCTCCAAAAGGTCATTAATGACTTGTTTTTTTGTAATTGAGATGTAGCGTATTTTGAGAAAATACAGGCTACTTCTCAAGCGAGCTTTCCTCTTTTTGAGGTAAGTCCCTCGCTCGAGCCTCGGGCCGTTGGCGAGGGACTTTGTTAAGTTTGGTTGTATTCCAGGCTGTGGCCCGGCCCTGGCCCTGACCGACCGACAGTGCTCGAAGCTATCCAGGAGTCTCACAGGGCGTGCCCCGGTCCACTCAAACCTAACAGTGAGAGACCCAAAAGCCCCGCGGGCGCTGCCGGCGGCTCGCCCGCCCGGGGTGCCGACCAACTTTATGTCACCTGGCTGATCGATCAACAAACTCAACATTACGGTTCTCCGACGTCGGAGATCACTTCATCGCCTCATTATCCCCCTCAAGAAATGATCATGCCGACCTCATCCGCCCCTTCCGCCCCTTTAAATTTCTTATCGTCCCAACTTAACTGGCCATTAAATCCTTCGATGCTTTCCAGCCCAGCAAGTCAAGCACCTCCCAGCATTGCACCTTCCGATTCCGTCTCAGAAGTTGGTTCCAATACGACCGCGACTGCCCGGCATTCTTGGGTTTGGCATTACTTCAGCACTCAAGAGGTCGATGGCGAAATGAAGAACGTTTGCGGAGCAAAGCAAGGCTTCATCGACGCTGCCTCCGAAGACGATCCAGATGTCCCGATCGTCTTATGCAACAGAACCCTCGCCGTTGACAAATCCGCCAGCACCAAATCAATGAGTCGACATCTGTTCAGGTATCATCACATCGAACCACCAGTCCAAACCGAGCAACACACTCTGGCAGCCTTCTTTGATGATGGAAAGGTTCAAAAGGTGAGTTTTCCATCTTTTTCATTATATTTATAATTTTTTGTTATAATTTTTTCTTCTTCTTCTTTCATATGAAACTGACCTTTTCCATCATTCTGTTAGGTACGGAAGCTCAACCGACCTAACCTGAAGGACGTCTTAGTCCGTCTGGTTATCAATCAAGAGCTGCCCATCTCGGTAGTGGATGCGGTCGAATTCCGCGAGCTCATCACTATGGTCAACCCTCAAGCCCTCTCCCTTCTATCCAAACGCAGTTGTATCTCAGAGGGAATCCTGGATACGTTTAGATCGACTCGGAACTCAATCATCAACCTCCTCTCGAACATCAAGCACATCAGCATCACCTGCGACGGATGGACTTCACCAACCAACATCGCTATGCTTGGTGTGACGGCGCATTGGATCTCCGACGATTTCAAGATGCGCGGCATCACCCTAGCGTTGAAGGTCATCGATGGACCTCACACCGGTGTCAATCTCGCTTCGCTCCTCAAGCATACTCTCGATCAATTCAATATCACCGATCGACTCTACTGTATCACAGCCGACAATGCCTCCACCAATACGACTATGGGCCAATCGCTTTCCACGATGATACTGCATTTCGATTTGACCCAATGCCTTCATGGGTGTGTCGCCCATGTCATCAACTTGGTGGCCAAGGCAGGTATGGCGGTCTTTGATCGAAAGACTGCCCCTCCACCAGTCAATGCTCTTGATCCCACCTTACCCCAGCCTTCAGTTCCGTTGTTCATCAAACCTACCTCTCATACTGAGGTAGGTAGTGTTCTCACTCGAATCCGAGCTTTCCACAAGCGGATCAAGCACAGCTCACAGCTTAAGACCGCACTTGACGATGCGATCAAAGGCTGTGCCATGTTGAAACGCAAAGTCGGACTGGTTCACGAAGTATCAACCCGCTGGTCTTCAACTCACGCCTCACTTGAGCGATTCTTCGAGCTCAAGGTCGTGTTAGAGTATCAATTCAACTGCGACCGATCTCTCGAGGCGTACAAACTCGACAACTACGAGTGGAACTTGGTCGAATCCATCGTCCATTTTTTAGCCCCTCTGGCTCATGTCAGTCGATCTCTGGAAGGTCACCTATATCCCACCTTTTCTTCTGTTATGCCAGACTACCAATGGCTTGTGGAACGACTTGAAACTGTACGTATTTCCTATTTTTTTTTTCACTATCTCTTTGATCCAACTTTTAACTCACTTTTTGTTTTGATGATTCTAGGCCTGGAATCGCTCTACTTGTCCGGAAATGAAAGTGGCTATCATGCCTATGCTGAAGAAGATTGTACAGTATCAACAGGCTGCCCAAGTGAAGGCAGTCTACATTTGCTCTTCGATCCTCGATCCCCGTCTTAAAGTCACCGCCCTCAAATCTCAAACCATGGAGTCGCTCGGTTGGGGACCTGAGGACTTGGTGGAGTACTTTACTGAACAGGCTAGACACTTTGTACCACCTCCCGACCCGGAGATTGAGATTTTACAACCTCAAGAGGAAGAGATTGACCTGGACCGTCCCAATCATTTCATCAAACGTCGCAAACTGGTTGTAATCGAGCATGAGGTCAAAGAGTATCTGACCGCACCTCAAGAGGATGAATTGTGTGATCCCCTTCACTACTGGAAAGTCAACCAACGTCACTGGCCCAACTTGACGCGCATGGCCAAGGCCATGCTTGCTGTTCCTGCTACAAGTGCTGCCTCTGAGAGCAGCTTCTCAAATGCGCTCAGAGTGATGAGCAGCCACCGAGCATCTTTCACTCCCACCAATCTTGAAGCTCAAGTGTGTGTCAAGAGCTGGAACAAGGTATTATCATTTTAACTTAGTTATTATACCTCTTATATTTCTTATATCTTTATTGTATAGTTTCTCAGACAGACACGTAAATTGAAATACAAGAAGTTGTCATCCACCCCTTTGCCCCCAAAAGTGAGCCTGGCCCTGTGCGGCCTCGGGCCCTGAGAATCAGGGCGTGCCCTGCCTGGCCCGCGCTAAATCTGAGAGCCTTTGGTTCTTTCAGGGCCCGGGTGGCCCCCCGGGGCCGGCCCTGTGAGTTCAGGGCCGGGCCACAGCCCTAGTTGTATTCTAGAATGGTCACAAGAAGGTTCAATCTGAAAATGAACTTCTCTTTCAGTTTTTG
Organism: Melampsora americana; assembly: GCA_022264835.1. Lineage (NCBI taxonomy): Eukaryota > Fungi > Basidiomycota > Pucciniomycetes > Pucciniales > Melampsoraceae > Melampsora > Melampsora americana. Next base: position 261,380 of record JAIFHY010000101.1, on the reverse strand, counting down.
ACTTCAAAGGAAAATTCGGTGACGACACTAACTTAACTAAGTCCCTCTGCTCTTGCCGCGAGCTTGCGAGCATAGGGACTTACGGCTAGTCTTGGTTTTCTTGGTGACAAGCACAATCACCCTTTGGTGGGAGAAATTGGACTTCAAACAAAACTTTTCCATGCAATGACAACTTTTTTTTAAAAACTCAGATCTTGTCATTCTCCTTCTTCCACATCTTTCTATCTTTTCACTTTATCTCGAATCACTCGAGCTCAAAAGTTGCCATTGAGCTCAAAAATCGTACTTTTCAAATTTCAAAAATGACTGCGGGTGATGTTACATGTGATATGTAAACATCCAATCCAAATTTGCCGCTCCTCAACTTCAAGTCAAAATGAGTTCAACTTCAATAATCTGTTCACTTGTTGACCAATTCATGCGCTTTGATAATCACTTCAATTCTCTTATTTTCAATGCCTACCTCTAAAAGACAAACTCGAAGTCATACAAAGGCAAATCCGCCCGAAGCTTCTCAACCTTCACGGAACCTTGATCTTGAAAATCCAACCTTGAGCAAAAAACTGCTCACTTCGACTTTTGATGATCAAAGCAATATTGTAGCTTCAAAGTTCTCAAAGAAGTATCCTGGTGAAAGTCACAAAGACGAACAGATCATCACGGCGGTGAGCCTTGTGAACGGCGATCCCACCTTCCTACTTGCCGGAACAGGATTTGGCAAAAGTCGAGTGCCGGAACTCTTCTTCCACCTTTTTACCCAATCGCAGAAACCAGTCATATTGGTTTTGAATCCATTGGATGCACTTGGAGATAATCAGGTGAATCCGTCACCGAGATTGTCCAAGACCCTCTACTCACAAAAGTAAGAGTTTGCTTCAGGTCTTAGAGAAGAAAGCAGCTGGCATCACTGCGGTGAACCTCACGAAGAGGACATTCAACAAAGATGTTTTGCAAAATTTGAAGCAAAACAAATACTCTTTTATTTATCTTGTATGATGTTTTTCCTTTGAACCGGAAGAATACATCTCTTTTGACTCACAATTACGAATATGTGAATTCCTTTTTCAGAGCCCAGAGATACTCTTAAACAATTCAAAATTCCAGACCTTGTACCACAGCAAAGAGTTTCAACGTCATCTAATCTTGAAAGTAGTCGACGAAGCCCATTGTATTTATCTTTGGGGACTTCAAGCTAGTGGACAATCACGAAACTTCTCTATACATGTCACTCCACAAGACGTTGGTCTGTTTAGGCCCTTGTACGGGAATTTGGGACGAGAGCTAATGGCAACAGACAATATTCCAGTTTTACTAATGTCAGCAACCTGCCGACCTCAAGCAATCGACGCAATCCAGCAAAGCCTGAGTATAACTCCATCACACATGAATGTGATTCGTGCCGAGCTTGTACGACCAGAGCTGCGCTACATTCGAATCTACATGTCATATCCCCTTGACTCAGCCAACGATTTGATTGGATTGATTCCGCCAGCATCACAAGTCTCAAACGAGGAATTGCCGCCGATGTTAATATATTCGGGAACTAGAAATGCAACCGGTATTGTATCAAAAATTGTTTGTGAAGCACGTGGCACACCTGATGATGCTCGCAATGGCAACAGTAATTGCATTCACATCTACCATTCTGCTATTGGCGAGAAAGACAAGCTTGTGCGAGCAAAGGAGTATGGAGAGGAGAAATTTCCAATATTCTCGTGCACTTCAGCCTTAGGCTTAGGTCAGAATTGGAAACGCGTGAAGATTGTGGTAATCATGGGGGCAATGGACCCATCCGAATCAAATCAAATGAGTGGAAGAGCTGCCCGTGGCATTGGTAATGAGGGCTTAGTTATAATCTTTGTTCAGCCCACTATGCCAAACGGTGCAAATTCAATTCACGAAATTGCAGTCTCAAATCATATGAACAATGAAGAGCGAATGCATGCGTTCCGCTTGACACCATGTTGTATCAGAGTGGTTTACGCGGTGGATAACCTGTAAGCATCCTCTTTGGAAGCTGATATCTTGATTTACATGCTAATGTATCTCAATTACAAATCTATAGGAAGGGATACATCCCTATGTCAAAGTCTGACCCAGGTTATCTACAAGAGATTGAACGTGAAAAATCTCTGGGTATGCCAGCATGTCGATGCTCAACTTGTGAGCCTGAAGCTGCAGCCCAAATAATCCGACTGCTACCGCATACAAAATCTGCCGATCTAGCGGCATTGCTTGCTTCTAGTCTAACTTCCCGCGAAGACGTAACAGCTTTTCAACCAGTAAAGACTGCTGTCAAAAGAAAAGCCTCTGCTGGAATCCCACTTGTTTGCAAGCTGAACGATCCCATACGACTGAACAAGGCTATGATAGAACTATCTGTGTTACTTGTAGAAGGTTTTGAGGAGCTTTTTCGTCAAACTTATCCTTCCGGATGTCATATGCGATCCACTACTCTCTTCAAACTGGAGGATGCTTGGCAAATTGTCAATAATTATGTCGCTGTATCAAATGGTGTCTTTCTCAGGGAGATCTTAGGTGGGGAGCGACTGCCTGGACACTATAATAGTATTAATGAGTGCATTCAGAGATGGTTCAGAAGTGACTCATTTAAACAAGATCAAGAAGAGCTCGAAGACATTCAGATCAAGAATGATCAAGAAATCCTAGACCTTGAACTGTTGGAAGAAGAACATCACGAACAATTACGCTTGAAAGCGGCTGAGAAAGCTCTCAAAGATGCTGCTATTGCTGAGAGAAAGAGAATCCGTGAAGAGAACGCCGCCGAGGCTGAAAGGGTCAAGGAAGAGAAGCGTGAACATCGCCAAAAGGAAATGGCTCTTCGGGAAGAAGCAAGGCTTCAGAAAGCACAATTAAAAGCCTCTGCAAAAGCTATCAAAGACGCTGAGAAAGCTATCAAAGACGCTGGTATTGCTGAGAGAAAAAAAGCACGTGAAGATAAGAAGATACAGCCTCCAAGTTTGCAAGGTTAAAAGGCTCCGTGTAGATATATAAACATGTATTATCATTTCAAAGAATTTGGGTTTTAAATTGCACAGCTTTTGAAAACAGAGCACATTCAAAATTGATCATCAATTAAGTTTTCTTGTTCTACCGAGTCTGTTCCTATGTTGATAGCGTTCATTGAACCCCATAGGAATCTAGAAGTCTTCTTCTTACGTGTCTCCTCCTGAACAATTGAGAAGAGCTTTTCAATTCCTAGAGCCTCTATATCATCCACTTCGTCATTGTTGTTGATATCACGCGTGTTTCGAGAGATTTCTGGATCACATAAGTGAACTTGGGCCATTTGTAAAAAGTTCTGTAATGTTGGAGGCGAGATGACATGTCTGTTGTTCTGATAGATATCTTTGAGACCAGATCTGGTCTTCATCTGATGTATGAGTTCTCGTAGCTATCAACACAGAAAAGTTAAATATGAGTTTTGTGGTGATCATATTATTTATTCATGGTTGATCAGATATTATTACCAAAGGAATGAGGATTGAGAATCTTTCCATCAGTCTTTCAACCTCAGTTCCTTGACCCTATTATAAAAGTATGAATCAGTCAACTTTTTCCAGAGAATGAATCAATTGAAGATGACATACAGAGTGATTATAGAAATACTTTAGCCAATAGTTCTGAATCTCTAGATAAAAGTCTTTTGCGACCCAGTGTCCTTCTCTACCACCAGTAGGAATAAGAAGACTGTGTTTTATGGCTTTTGCAATCTTGCTGGGTAAATATTTGTCTAAAATCAATATAAACTTTGGGAGATGAATGGCATAATGTGATAATCCCTTCACACCATGAGCCATAACAGTCCACCGCTTCCACATCAGTAAGACACGGCCTATATCGCCAGCTCTCATAGCCTTATCACCCTCTACAATTGAAGCGAAGTCTCTAAGGCGTAGTCGCAGATTATACAAGGTCCAATCACCTGTTTTAGATGATTCATCTAAAGAGCTGACAGTGAAGTATCGCTCGTAGCATTCATCAATTACGGACTGCGCAGCTCCAGGTTCTTTCAAATCAACTAGAACTTGCCGAGCTTGTATGGTTTGCCTTTAAAGAATGACACACTTATTGATTAAGTGTCATTGGTATTTCATCATTGAAATTTTGAAAGTGCATACCTCAGAAGAAATACAAGCGTAGCAGTGTGGCTTTTGAAAATTACCTGCATCAAAGAATTGAAATCTTGTTGCGATGGGAGTTTATCGCTTTCCATTCCCAGCGCACCAGCAGTCCGATGAACACCGGTGTTTAAGGTGTCTTTAGAATTACCCCAATGATGGCTCAGCACTTTGCTTGCCACGTTCCATAGTGTATGAGCTAAACCAGGCATGTTCAGAATATTTGCCAAAGCTTCATCTGCATGCCCAGCTGGGAAGCGCTGTCGGACTAGTGATTCAAAGTTTAAGCATGTCCCCATATCGCCTTCAAGTACTCGGAGAAATTTTGAAAATTCAACCGCGTCTTCATCGGTCTGTTTTTGACATTGTTCCAGCATCTCGGCGACACCACTTGCCGAGTTATCCGAAGCATTCATCATCTTGAGCATCATGAGATCGGGTGTGTACATCACTATTTGGTCGACTGGAGGTGGGACAAGGGAAAGCGAGCCTTTACAGACGGTGTGAGCAGCCGAATTTGGTGTCACCTCGTATTCCACTAACACTGCAGCAAGCTGTGATTTGAGGACTAACGTCCAGTGATTTTCATCTTTTTGATCCGGTAACATCGATGCGGGTTCAAAGGGCTTTGATCGACTGTTTTCAACACATTTGAGAAGATTATCAGCTGTGGCCTCATTTGGATCAATGTCCTTTGTAAGATGATCAGGTAAAAAATGAAGGTATCCATAAGATCCATGAAACATCTTTGTGGTTGACTCTATTCGTGTATTGTGGATACGAGTTTGAATATCAATGTTGTCAAGTGTCATAAACGGATACAACTTGTACTCCTTAGCCATGCGACTTTTGATCAACTTTTCAGATGCGCGACCGAGAGTGTCCATCGCTTTCAGTCCAGTTTCACGACTTGAAGTCAATCCAATAAAGTGTAGATAATCATTCGTACGCTCAGAGACACCACACGCAATGAATGCAAGAGAGTTTTGCAGCTGCTTTCCATTGAAACATCGGTTGGAAGTAAAGGCTATCATTGCAAGAATTGTAACAGGAATCTGAAATAGATACAATACCCGCAGAAGTGGAATATGATTTCAGTCCAATCAACTTCTGTTGGTTGTAGAAGAAAGAAATACCTACCTGGTTCAATTGACTTTTTTCCAAATCAGTTGAAGAGATTGCTTCAGAGTGTGATATCCCCTCCATAGCCTCCACTGGTAAGCCATCCAGGCGACGTCTAATTGAGTCAAGTTTGTTCGAGTCGCCATCATCCAAACCTTCGCTGTTTACATCCTTGCCTTGAGCTTGGTTCTTTGCCGTTGAGGCTTTTTTTTTTCAAACTTCATTACGAGTACTGATTGCGTTATCGATTTTGGAGTAGAGGATGGCGTGTAGGAATGGCATTGATTTCCTGAGACTGTCATCGCGAGCAGCTTCCGACTCTGGCTTAAAGAAGGAATAGTCAACCCTATCCGCACTATAAAAGCTCCCGTTTGGAGCATGGCCCCTAGGCAAGTTTTCACGATTGACGATTTCTTTTGCCTACATTGATCGATGGGAAATGTCAATAAACATCTGATTCGAAGGAAACATCACTAATTCTAAAGCAGCACGGTATTTACGCATACCTCTCCTGATATAACAGCACTCCAATTATCACTATTCATCTTCTTCCGGTTCTTGAACACTTGAGTCTTGATACTCTCAATCATTTTCTGTGTCGATGGCCATCCAGTTGCCGTTCCAAAGAATTGGCGTCGCTTGACAACTTGAGGATCATCAGAATCCAGGAGGTTTTGGATGAAAGACTTTGGCGACATTCCAACCTCATTTATGAACCTGCATATTCTTATTGTTCGATGCTCAGGAGGCTCTTCCGCATTATTGTCGATTGAATCTTCTTCGAAGTCATCGGAAGGCAATGAGTCTGTTTCGAGCTGTGGATTCATTTTTGGTAAAAAGGATCTGAGGTTATTTTGGATTTTGGCTGACTTTGCCACTCAAAACACAAAGCTCTCCAATCCCAGATACAAATGGCACCTGATTGTCATCGTCAGCCCCATCTGATGATTGCCATCATCTGTGAACGATTAAATTCCAAATTCTATTATACATACAATCAATCATTTGTGTAACACGCAGCAAAACGGATTTTTGAAATTTGAAAAGTACGATTTTTGAGCTCAATGGCAACTTTTGAGCTCGAGTGATTCGAGATAAAGTGAAAAGATAGAAAGATGTGGAAGAAGGAGAATGACAAGATCTGAGTTTTTAAAAAAAAGTTGTCATTGCATGGAAAAGTTTTGTTTGAAGTCCAATTTCTCCCACCAAAGGGTGATTGTGCTTGTCACCAAGAAAACCAAGACTAGCCGTAAGTCCCTATGCTCGCAAGCTCGCGGCAAGAGCAGAGGGACTTAGGGCCCGTTTACTTAGCGCGAATTTTTATAAATCGCATTTTGTTACAGCACTTTTCTACATGTAGAAAAGTGTTTTTTCAAAAAAAAGTGAATTTCGAGGAAATTCAACGACTTGAAAAAAAAGAGGTCAAAAAGCGTTCGATTAAGACGCAATTAAGGAGCGGTTCTCAGCGATTGATCAAGAATGATCATCTTGATCCATGAGCCATTCTTCTTTGAGCCAAGTCCCTTCATTCCCCTATCGATCTACTCGAACGAACAGAAGCTTTTTGAGAATCACCTTGAGAACACCCCTAAGGATCATCGCTCTTCATCTGATATCACCAATCTATCTCAAAGCTTTCAAAGCTGTTCAAAGCTTTCAAATCTCATCATTTCAAATCTGACATTTCAATTCTAATTCATTTCAATTCTAATTCCATTCAAATCATTTCATTTCAAATCATCAATCAAAGAGAATGATCGAAGAGAAGTGGTTGAAGGGAGTGGTTGAAGGGAGTAGTCGAAGAGAGTGGTCGAAGGGAGTGGTCGAAGATGAACTTGTCACAGTGTTGACAGGTTTGTATGGTGGATAGAAAGATTTATTGGACTTGTCCGATTTGAGACGAAAGAAGGAATCACAAAATGTGATTTTCGATTACGAGAATGCGCTACAAGAGCATTCTCGAAAAGACCCAAAAAAAGTCTTTTTTTAAGCATTCTGTGATTTACAGAATGCTTGTAAATAAAAAAACAAACGCATTTCACAGAATGCGATTTCTGTGATTTACAAAATGCGATTTTTCACGAAAAATCGCTTAAGTAAACGGGCCCTTAGTTAAGTTAGGTGACGACACAAAATCTCGAAAAACTGTTATTAGAAATCACAACGGCTACAAGTAACTTCTTCTCAAAGAAAGCAACGAACGAATTCAAAACCAAAAAAACCAAAAAAACCAGAAACCAAACAGGTCAAAGTCAAAGTCAAAGTCAAAGGACATTGAAGATGAGATTCGAGAAATCAACCCAAATCATTCCAACCGATTCATCCACTCAACCCCATTCTCATTCACATGATCATTCGATCGATCACGGTCGTCTTGAGTTCATTTCACTCGATCACTGACCCTCCAAAGAAAAAACCAAATCACTCAATCTCTTGCTTTCTCTTTCTTCTTCTCATTCGCTTTCATCGGTTCTCATCTAGATACTCATGAACATTTAAATCATCCTGGAAAGTTTACTGAAAGAGATTTACCTAATTATGAGGGTCGAGATTGGATCGAAAGAGCTTTTACGATTGGGATTGGTGGGTAAGTGATTTGATTTTTGAAAAATTGATCCGATTTAGTTCAAATCATAAAGAACGGAATTGAATTGAATTGGTTTGAAACCTTTGGGGTTTGTTGATTTGGTGAATTGATTGGATTGGATTGGATTGGATTTATAGACCAGTAGGATCGGGTAAAACTGCTTTAACATTAGCTTTATGTGAAAAATTAAGAGATAAATATCAATTAGGGTGATCCGAATTTTCTTTTTTCGGGGGGGAGGGGAGGTTAACTGAACTTATCTTCATGAATTGATTAATTAAGTTTGGGTTTGATTGATTTTTGGGATCTTGGATCGATCTTTATATATCTAGAGTTTTAACCAATGATATCTTTATTCCAGAAGATCGTGATTTTTTACACTCAAAAGGTGCCTTGAAAAATTCCAATCAAATCATTGCGATCGAAACGGGTGGATGTCCACATGCAGCGATTCGAGAAGATATTTCGGCTAATTTGAACGCATTAGAAAACTTACAACTTCAATTCGGTTGTGATTTATTATTAGTGGAAAGTGGTGGTGATAATTTAGCTGGTAAATCTATCCTTTCATCTTGATTTCTTTCGCTTTCAAAATTCGATTTTGAATTGAACTTTTTTTTTGATTGATTTGTGGGTTTTTCCTTTTTTTTGGGTACGGTATAGCTAATTATTCTAGGGAATTGGCTGATTATATTATTTATGTGATTGATGTGGCTGGAGGTGATAAGATTCCAAGTTGAGTGAAATCCTTTGGTTTACAAGTTGATGATCTTAAAGATCAGATTAGAACACAAATGAACTCAAATTATGGGTTGATGGGTTGAATCATACTAAAATAGGAAAAGGTGGACCAGGGATCAGTCAAAGTGACTTATTAGTCATCAACAAAGTAAATCCATTCTCTCCACCTCACTCTTTGAAAATCACAACCCCCCCAAGATTCATTCTCAATCAAACTTAAATATGTTTCTTTTTTGATTTTAGATTGATTTAGCAGAATATGTTGGAGCTTCATTAGAAGTGATGAGAAGAGATTCAGATAAGATGAGAGATGGAGGGGCGACTGTCTTTACTTCTGTTAAACATGGTGAAGGGATTGATTCGATTGTGAATTTGATCTTATCGGCTTGGGAAACGAGTGGGGCTGATCAAGTTAAGAAATATACTCAAATCACTGCATGATGGATCGGATTGGGATTGTTTTTTTCGAAGAAAATAGGTTGAGTTGCTTGGCTTGGATTATACCAATGAGATGAACTGGTTGGAGGTTTATATATTATTGAAAATTGATTGAAATTTGAATTGAAACTATATCTGATTGAGTTGATTGAAGTAATGAGATAGATAATTAATCTTCTTGTCTCAATGATCGATATGATGAGTTTATATCCTTGAAGATCACTTCATGTGATAGACCACCTCCACTCAAATCATCTAATTCAAAACAAACTGCTTCACATTGGATCTCACACAACCTGATCTTCTCTCAATGGAACTCAAACTCTTTTACTTCAGAAAGAGCTTGAGAAACTTCACAAACCAGCACATCCCTCACTTGATCTCTTCCAACTTCATTCTCTTTCAAGAAGATTGTCTTTACCTCTCATCACTCCTTCACACTTGTTATCATTGTGGGTTTTGCTTTTCGAAGGCTCTTACTGAGAGAACCATCAGGACAGGGAGAAATACAGGATCCAATTGGGTGTCTATATGGTCAGAGTCATTAAACTTCAGAGCTTGAAGATGAGGATGAAGTTGATTTGAAGATTTGGATGGTGAGAGTTACATTTGTGATCTTTTGACTAGATTGAAAGATGAGGTTAAAGAAAAAAAAAAGTGAAAACATCATCAAAGCTCAAGTTTGATTGAGATGAACTGGTATTGTTGATTGTTTGTTGGGAATGAACTAAAAGGATGATCTTCACCTTCTTAGAATTGTACTTGGTGATCTACAAGTGGTTATTGGTTTGCAGGCAACTTTAAAAGAAGTTTGAAAGAAGTTTTTGTAATTGTTCTTGATTGTACAATTAAGGAAACTCAACTGATTTGCTGAAGTGAAATTCTATAGATAGACACTTGAGAGAGATCTTACCAAATAAGTATGAAACCATCTGTGAAGATTCATGCTTTAGATACTTTTAACTCAAACTCAACTCACTGAGTTTTTGATTAAGCTTTTATTGATGTTTGATGATTGTTAGACTAGTACTTCTTATTTCAATTTATCAAATGTAAAACAATGGGCTTTAAGTGCTAAATAGGTGTTCTGATAAGTTTTTTTTGGGGGGTTTTTTTTTGGAAAGATGATTGATAGAGATTTGATAAATCTTTCATTGAACTTCAAGAGTTTGGAGTTGAGTTTTTTGTATTTCTTTGAGACCAGATCAAATGCTTCTTTGATGATTTATTTTGTGTTACTTACAATTTTACTTTAGTTGATGATCTACTGATTGAATGAGTAGTTTGATAAACTCTGAGTTGTACTCTGTGAGGGTGTGTGTGTTGATGGTGTGAGATGAGCAGTTGTGTATGTATTTATGTATGTAGTTTAAGTGTAATCATCTAATGTAATGTAATTCAAGTGAAAGTGAGTTGAAGTGTGATCAGTGGCAGTGCAAACTCCAATCAGATCAATTGACTACTTTACCATTCAACCTCAACCTCAACCTCACCATTGACCAATAGAACATCACCCTTTCCATCTGATCAAAATCAATCATCAATCATCATCCACTTTAATCCTTGAAAGAATGTGAGTGATCTTTTATGATTCACTCTAATAGATCAAAGAATCTAATTAAACAGTTTTTCATTCAGGTTCGGTAGTGGAAGAAGAAGTGGTGGAAATGATTTCATTGAGTAATTCAACTTGATTTTTAATCCGTCTGAAAAAAGAAAAAAAAACACAAAGATCAAACTTAACATCTCGATTCAATTGTTTGTATTGGTTTTTTTCGAAAATTTTGAATCAAATATATCTCAGTCGAGAAGAATCAAAACATTTTCCTACTAGACCTGTAGATCGTGATAAAGCAGAAGCTGAATTAACGCTTAATATCAAAAAAGCTACTTCACCTGAAGAAACTGCACCTAAACAAAAACATGTTCGAAGTTTAGTATTCACTCTTGAAATCTAAACCTATTCTAACTCATCAAATCATGTTCACTCACTCTGAATATTTCTTTAATTTCGATTAGAATGCATCGTTTATACTTGGGATTATCATTCATCAGCATCTATCTGGACTGGACTTAGAGTTCAACCGATCTTGAGTGATGAAGTTCAAACTTTCAAAGCTTTGATCATGGTACATAAAGTCTTACAAGAAGGACATCCTGTGACTGTACGTGAAGGTCAACAACAATCAGGTTGGTTAGAAACTTGTGCAAGAACGATCGGACATGATGGATTAAGAGGTAAATTCATTCTGCGATCCATTCTGTGAATTCTTGAGAATCTCTTTCACCTTTCTTTCTTTCTTTCATCCTTTCTTTCGTAGGTTATGGTGCTTTGATTCGGGCATATGTCTCGACTATTCTTGCTAAACTTAGGTTTCATAGACAACATCCTGAATTCAATGGTTTATTCGAATACGAGGAATATATCTCATTGAAAAATATTGATGATCCTAATGAAGGGTAAATCATCATCAACCTTCTTCCACTTTTACCAATCTCTCACTCTTACCTCTTTTTGAATCTTTTCTTGCTTTGTAGTTATGAAACGATCACAGATCTGATGAACCTTCAAGACCAAATTGACTCATTTCAAAAATTGATCTTTGCTCACTTTCGCGGTTCGACTAATAATGAATGTCGGATCAGTGCTCTTGTACCTCAAGTTAAGGAAAGTTATGGGATCTATCGTTTTATCACTAGTATGCTAAGAGCCATGCATCGTCGTAAGTGATTTGATTTGATCTTTTTCTGATCCCTTTTACAAAATTTATCAAACTCGCATGATTTTTTTTTGTTCATAAATTTCTTGTCTTTTATAGGTACGGACGCAATGGATGCACTTCAACCATTACGAGAGCGGTTCAATGCTCAGCATTCTAATCTTCGAAAGTTTTATTACGAATGTAGTAATCTCAAGTACCTCACCGGTCTGATCAACGTTCCTAAACTTCCACAAGAACCACCTAACTTAACCAATAGTGGAGATGCACCTGAATTACCTAGAAGACCAGCGAAGACACCCGAAGTGAAACCGATTCCACCTAAACCTGAGACTCCAGCTCCTGATATTGCAGAACAAGCTAGGATGTTAAAAGAGTATGAACAAAAACAAGCTTTACTTCAAGCCGAACGAGATGCAGAGGCTAGAAGACAAGCGGAATTACAAGCTAAACAACAACGAGATTTTGAAGAGATGCAACGAATGCAAGCCGAAAGAGAAAGAATGGCACAAGAAGACTTGATGAGACAACAGATGGCTGGAATGGCGGCTGGAAGAGTGGCTGAACTTGAACGTGAGATCTTAGCTATGAGAGGACAGTATGAAAGAGATCAAATGATGTTAGAACAATATGATAGAAGAGTCAAACAACTTGAAAATGAAATGATGATGGTTCAACAAAACATTAATGCTCAATTAGCATCCAAGGATGAGATGATGAATTCACTACAAGATCAAGTGAGCTTATGGCGAAATAAGTATGAAGCATTGGCTAAACTTTATTCACAACTCAGGACTGAACATCTAGATATGTTGAGTAAATTTAAGGCTATGCAATTAAAGGCCAATAGTGCTCAAGAAGCTATTGATCGAATGGAACGTATGGAACGTGACATTAAAGCTAAAAACTTGGAGCTTGCTGATATGATTCGGGAACGAGATCGTGCTAGGTTTGATGTTGATCGACTCAAAGCTGTGAGTGTGGAATCTTGGAGGTAGTTTTCTTTCTCGGATTGATTTGCTAATGGTCGGATTGACAATAGAGCCATAAAGATGAAGTAGAACGACTGAGGCGTGATTTGAGATTCGCTGAGGAACGGGCAGAAGACGCTACTCGATCACGTAGCTCAGAGACATCGAGCGTGATTGCCAAGTATAACCGACAGTTGAATGAACTCGAAGACAGTTTGAGGGTACGTGCTTCTACTGCCGAATCATCTGTCCTCACTCACTCAGCTTGTCTCCTTTTCTATCATGTTAGAGTAAACAAAGTCGAATTGAAGAGCTCTTACGAATGGTTGACGAAAAGACTTTGGAAGCTCAAAGACTTGCCGATGAGAAAGATCAAGAATTACTGATCTTACAAGAAGGCATGGATCATACCATTCGACAAATGACCGATATGTCACTCAATCAAGGCGAAACTGATCAAGCCTTGAATGCACAAATCGATAATTTGATTTTGGATAATCAAAAGAAATTAAATGCGATCATTGATTCGATCATTCAAGCCTGTGTTGCTAGGATTGATGATGCGATTTATGAATTAGAATCCTCCATGCAAGCTGGTAATGAATCAGCTACACCTGAATATACTTTATCTATGATTGAAAAAGCTCAAACGATCTCCATGGAATTTGCGGCTGTGTTTGGTTTGTTTTTAGATGGTGCACCTGGAGGTGAACATGTGGAAGTGATCAAGACGTCGAATAGTTTGGCTAATTGTATTGCAGAGGTTTTGGTGAATACTAAAGGCATCACAAGGTTTGCATCCAATGATGAAGCAGTGGATGCTATGATTCAAGTGGGAAAAGTATCGGGAGAGGTGTCTTTGAAATTCTTTAGTAGTCTAGTCTCTTATCGATTAAATATCTTAGCGCCTCAAGCAAGAAAGGAGTTGGTCGTCAAAGGAAATGCTGAAACACGTAATGCACTTCAAAACCTATCAGCAACAGTTGAAGGATTGATTCCGAAAGGATCGACGGATTTAGCCAAAGCGAATGGAGAGATTGGCGAATTAGTCGATCGAGAGATGTCAATGGCAGCCAGAGCCATAGAAGAAGCTACCAAACGACTCGAAGGACTGATGTCAAGACCTAGAGACCAACGACATAGTGCGATTGAGATTCAAGTGCATGATGCGATCTTAGCAGCTTCATTAGCGATTACGAATGCGATTGCTAGATTGATTGCTGCGGCTACTGAATCACAAAGTGAGATTGTTGCACAAGGCAAAGGATCATCTACAGCCCAAGCGTTTTATAAACGAAACAATCGATGGACCGAAGGTTTGATTTCAGCCGCTAAACAAGTAGCCTATTCGACTACCTATCTCATCGAAACAGCCGATGGAGTGATCAATGGAACCCATAATCTAGAACAATTGATTGTAGCTTCGAATGAAGTTGCAGCAGCTACAGCTCAACTTGTTCAATCGTCTAGAGTCAAAGCTGAATTGATGAGTAAAACTCAAATGAAATTAGAATTAGCGGCCAAAGCGGTAACAGAAGCTTGTAAAGCATTAGTTAAACAAGTTAAAGCGATTAGTGCTAAGAATTTAGAATTGAAAGATCAGATTGATTATAATCAAATGCCAGTTCATGAATTTAAAGTCTGTTTTTCTTTTGCTCTTATCCTTTTCTTTCCCTCTCTCTCTGTCTCTCTCTCTCTCTCTCTTGTGTTTTTGTTTTTGTTTTTACGAAAGGAAGGTTAGTTGAAATTGATTGAATTTTTTTTCTTGGTTTGGGTTTAGGTCAAAGAGATGGAGGTTCAAGTTTCGATTGTAACACTTGAGAAAGAATTAGTGGATGCTCGTAGGAAATTAGGAGAGATGAGAAAGTACGGTTTTTTTTTTCCTTTTGTTTCTCTTAAAGTCGTCTTCAAAGATTTATCAATTTGATTGAATTCTGATGATTTTGATTTTGTTTCCTCATTGGATTTAATTTATTTGAAATGTTTCTTTTTTTTCTGTGGTTTCTTTATAAACAGGGCTGGGTATCATACTGAAGATACGATTTGAAAAGAAGTTAATGTGATGAGAGGGGATTTTGGGTTGATTTGAAAAAAAATGAAGATCGATTGGGTCTTCGGTAAAGGATGATTAGGGTTTTAAGTAGATGAATTGAAGAATGACTTGTGATTCAAATCAATTCAGTTTGTACTTTTTTTTCTTTTTCTTTTTTCTTCTTTAGATTTTGAATTGATTATTCTTTGGTGTAATTATGGTGGACTATTATATATATATATGAGATTGGAGATTGGAGATTTGGAGATCTGGAGAAGAAAATGGAATCAAAGTTGTAGATTTATGTATACATGAATGATGTTTTTAAGATTGATTTTTGTTTTTGAAAAAAAGTGACGAAAGAAAATCAATGAAGAAATTAACCGTTTTTTTTGTATTCTTTTGTGTCTTTTGGTTCATGAATTAAAGTAAAATTAAATGATGAATGAAGTTAAAAGATTCGAGTGAAGTGATTGATTTTATCATTCTGAAGTCGATTCATGAATGTGTTGCAACTCGAAGATTGAAATTTGAAGAGGAGCATCTGGTTTGGCCCCGGGTGCGTAAAAGACTTCTGATCGAGTTAACGGGCGGTGTAAACGCTATGGCGGGGTGAGATGTGGTACCGAGGATGAGGTTCAGATAGTCATCAACTGAACTTCAGCATAGGATTAGAACCGATCACATCATCAAAGTATCCCATCCAACGATGCCCAAAGTAGTTTCACGATCAGCTATTTCGACGAGTGAAGATAAACAAGCATTACATTCAACTTCAAGATTAATTGTGTAAGTTAATCGAAAAAAAATGAACAGAAGAGGATATCTACTGATTTAAAATTGATTTTACTTTTTTTGTTGAATTGAAAAACTAACTTGAATCAAAACCCAAAACCAAAACCCATGAAAAAAAAAGACATTATTGTTTATGTGGAGAATTTATTGTGAGTTAAATGATGAAGAAACATGATTGACGAAAAAATTGAAAAGCAAAAGAAAAAAGAAAGTTAGAAATCTGATCTAATGAATTGTTTTTTATTGATAATTGGAAAGTTTAGTTAGTGATAGATAAACCATTAAACCTTTTACCAAGAAGACCGATAGATGGAACTTATATCGTTCGAAACCTTTCACCTAAAAGATCATATAAACTTAACACTCAATTAAATCCATCACCTATCTTATTAAAGAGAGACGAAGGATTTGAAAAACAATGGAGATTGAATTGTTTTAGGTGTGGATTGAGGATTGGTTATGAAACTAAATTCGAAAAGGATTCGTTTACTTATATCTTACCTGTAAGGTCTTTTTTTCTTTCTCTCTCTCTCTCTCTTTTCTCCCATTGAAAGCGGTTTGATTGATTTGAGGGTTTGGTTTTTTTGGGCGGTCTTGTAGGGTGCTTTGACTGAGATTCAGTCTAGTTTACCTTCCGATGCGTTGGATTTAGATCCAGCTCAAACTTTAAAAGATCAGGTTAAGTTGATGATCTTGGGTTTAGAATTGACTTATTCACTTTGGATCACTTCATTAACTTTCACTCGATGGATTTGTTTTTTAGGTTTTAAAAAATCAGTTAGAAAAAAACCCAAGAGAGCCGAATTCGAGTTTAAGAGTGATGGAAGAATGAGTTGAACTGGATGAAAAGTGTGTATGATTTTGAATAAAAATAGAGATCAAGTTTGTTTGTTTAGGATTTACGATTCTTTTTGTATTCATTTATTTT
Source organism: Melampsora americana (assembly GCA_022264835.1). Classification (NCBI taxonomy): domain Eukaryota; kingdom Fungi; phylum Basidiomycota; class Pucciniomycetes; order Pucciniales; family Melampsoraceae; genus Melampsora; species Melampsora americana. The sequence goes on along the minus strand of JAIFHY010000101.1, from coordinate 244,904 downwards.
TTTTTATTTCATCATCTGATCATTATCAAAGAACACAAAAAAAACAAATTCTGATCATATCATACAAAAGATGATAGATCAAAATTTTTGAGAAGAAAAAGGATTTGACATCGAATTTGAATGGGTTAAAGAATCCAATTCGAGATTTGAGTGTTTTATTGTGATCTAAACCATCTTTTATACCAAGGTAAGGTTTCACCACGAATAGCTCTTTGAATTCCTTCTTTTAATTCAAGATAATGATTTGGAAAAGAATCTGAAGATTTTAAAGAATCGGGTAAAGGATACTAGAGAAAAAAAGAAAAAAATTCCACACAATGGAAGAGAGGATTAGCTCGAAGATCAAAAAAAAGAAAAAGAGAATAAGATTGATGAAAAAGAGAAGATTGATGGAAAAAGGTTCACTTTTTTTTCAAGTTCACCATCTTGAATTAATTTTAAATGATGAATAAGTTGATGGAGTCCATTGATTTGATCATCAATCGTTAAGTTTTGATTTGAATAAATTGAAGGATTTGAAGATAATCTGATGAACAAGTTTGAAAGGGATTGATTGAATTGTAGATTAGATTGATGTTTTCTTAATGGATCGCTTGGCCATTGGTTTGAGATGGATTTTAATTGAGTGAATAATTGTTTTAATTGATTTGATTGACTCATGATTTGGTTTTGGGTGATGTCTTGAGTTGATTGACTTTAACAAATCTGTTTGAGCTTCTTTCTCTGTGGAATCAGTCTGAGTTGATGGATGCTCAGAACAAATTCTATGTTGGCGGGACGATTATGCACCCGCCGGTTCAATGAGCTCTGGCCCCGTGCGCACTTGTCTTGGTACCGTGATTCACATCCAGGAGTCGCAGCTCTTGGGTACTCTTTTAAGACATTGGGATGAACTCCATCATCCCTCCGTAGAATTCCCACAAAACAATCATGAAAACTTAACATTTCTCAATTTCACTTGTTTGAGAATTAATTAGATATCAGGACAATCTAAATCTTCCAGCTTGAGATTGATCTTGAGCAATGTCAAGTTGAATTTGCATAGTATGTACCTCGAGGCTTAGCTGTCTGACTTGATTCATCATCACAGAGTTCATTTAAATTGAGTTAAGTTAATCATATATGATTTGAAATGAAACAATTCACCAGCACATTTCAGTCAAAGAATAACCAGTCATCCCAATCATCATAAATCCAAGATCAAACAAAATCAAGTGGAAAGCTTTAAAAGCTTCATCATCAATAGAATTTATGCTTTGGCCCTCAATGTTCACATGTGAAGATGTAAATTAAGTGAAGTTGAGGCAAAAAAATCAAATAACTATCAAGTCTCTGTAGCTTTCTATGCTTGAAATTAAGGTCAAAAATAAAGGACACATTGTATATTAGGGCAATTCAAGTTTTGAAAAAGCAATGAAAACATAAATGAGTCTACCAAAAAAATCCAGCTCATAAATTTATTTTTTTTTGGAAAAAAGTCTGAGGAAGGAAGCCCCATGCAAGAAACTCACATGCATGACAGACTGTTTTCCATGATGCTCAAAAGTTTATAATCCTGGGAGGGCAAAGTGGATGGAAATTTTATAGCATTTTGGACCAAACTTGAATTGTCCTATTGAAATGAACTTTGAATGGTATGAATCTAAACTTAGAAAAAAAGAACAAAAAAAAATAATCTAAATGATTTTGATATTTATTTATAAATTTAAATTGAAAGAAAAAAAAATTCAATTTATTTTACATAATTTGAATTTCTTAAAATAAAAATAAGTTTTTTGAAAAAAAAGAAAAATCATCATTTGATTTGAAACCTCAGAAATTTGATTTTTAAAATGAAGAGAAAAATGTCAAGAAATTTGAAAAAAAATCAAGAAGAAGAAGAAGAAGAAGAAGAAGAAAAGAGATGAAAAAGAGATGTAATTTTTTTTTCATCATTGTGAGTTGATCACACTAGCAAAAGTGAGAAGAAAACTAGATGAGGTTTGACTTCCTCCAGCAGTCAAAATACTTCCTGGCTAAATTTGAAAATGAAAAAGACAAAATTATTATTCATGATTTGATCAATCCAAGAGATTTTTAAGAAAGTTGGGTTAAGTTTAAGATTGAATTTGAGTTTTTTTTTTCTTCAAAATCAATATTTGACTTACAGTTGGTCCACAATTTTGAAGATACCATTGATATCCACTTTGATGATCAGGACCACGTAAGACACGTCCCCAAGAACTAAAAGAAATGAAAGAAATCAAGAAACTATAAACTTCATTCAATGAGAAAGTTCTTCAAAAAATGAATACATACACTGAGATGTCAGAGTTATCAGTTGTAGAAAGGGTGACTTTACAGGTTCCATATGTGTGACTAATCGAAGCAAGACCTGGTCGAATATAAGTTTCTTTAGGATCACTGAGTCCTAAAAGTGCACTATGATGATCATATCAAGAAGGTTAAAGAGAGAAAGAAAAAAAATCAATTAACTCAATTTTGATTTGAAAATAGGTCACTAATCAAAGAATCCAATTGATTGAGAGTTTTTTGTTCCCCTTACTCATTACAATCCTCGAATTTCATTTGTGGATCACTAGAACCACATGAAGCTTTACCAATGGATTCATAACGAGGTAATAAATCTTTTGGAACAACAGTAGATCTAACTAATCCAATAGAAGCAATAATAGATAAAATGAAAGATGTGATAGAGAGCTTCATGATGGAATTGATATGAATCTTAATATGAAGGGTGATCAATTTGACTTTTTTTGATAATTTTTTGAAGGAAAGAGAAAAGGATGGGTAGATGAGATTTGGATTTCTGATAAAAGTGAAGATTTTAAAGGAATGAATGTAAAATGATGATAGAAAATTTAGGTTTTAATTGAGGGATTGCGGTATCCGCACCTCCCCCCCCTTAGTAACCGTACCTCCCCCCCCCACTTAGCAAGCCTTAAGATACACCTAAAAACCTGTATGTACATACCACATAACATCCTAAGTACAAATGCTTGACTTGGCCTACAAGCCAATTTTTTGCTTTACCAAGCACCTCTCATCACTAAATTAACTCAATCCATCAACTCAGTTCATCCTTCTTGCATGGATTTAAATCTTTCAACGGTCTATTCCTCACTACAGGACGCTGAACATTCCCTACGAGAATACGCAAAGAGCCATGGATACTGGCTAAAGATCACTCGAACCATCTTTGCACAGAAAGGAAAGGGGCCAGCAAGGAAGAGGGTATTTGCCTGTGCTTATGGAGGTCAGCCTAGAACAATCAATTCTGAAGTACGCACAACCTCCACCCGCCTCCTGGGATGTCTGTGGTCTGCTCAGGCTCTACGCAACACCACTACACACCAATGGACACTCAAGATCACAAATAATGAACATCAAAATCACGAAGCTTCTAAGAACTTTGAAGAAATTCCGGCAGCAAGGAGACTCACAAATGAGCAGGTTACAGAGGTCATTCATTTAGCAAAAGCGGGCGCGGCCTCCCGAGTTATCTTGAGTACACTTAAAGATTCAGATCCAAACAATCTATCAACACCTCAAGACGTTTACAATATAGTGAAGAAACATCGTATTCAACATTTGGATGGACGTTCATCACTTGAGACTCTACTCGATGAGCTGAAGGATGAAGGTGTTTTCCACGCATACCGACTCGATTCGGACCACTCATTATGTTGCCTATTCTTGGTTCCAAATGTGTGTGCATTGTCTGCTCAGGATCTCTGGACTGGTGATGTGTTACTGATGGACTCGACTTACAAAACCAATCGGTATTTACCATCTCTTAATTGATCCAATACCAAGACCATTTAGGCTGATGTGGTTTATTACGTGCCAGGTTTAATATGCCTCTATTACACATAATGGGGGTCTCACCAACCCACAAGTCAGTCTCACTAGCTTTTGGTTTCATGCGACAAGAGACAGAGGAAGATTACACTTGGATTTTAGAGCAGATGAAGGCCTTCTTGGGCTCGAAGACACTACAGATAAGTGCTGTTGTGACTGATAGAGAGTTGGCCTTGATGAATAGTTTGGATCGGGTGCTCCCGCATTCACACCACCTACTCTGCAAGTGGCATATCGAAAAAAACATACAAACAAACATCAAAAAATACTTTACTGACGAAGAATGGAAGAAATTCAAGGCGATGTGGAACGGATTATGTGACTCTCTTTCCCCCGAGATTTTTGATCAGAGTATCAACACACTCAGTACACAAATTCATGCAAGAGCCTTTGATTACATCAAGAAGACGTGGGTTATACACAAGGAAAAATTTGTCCTTGCTTGGACAAAGAATGTCAAACACTTTGGGCATACTGTCACCTCTCGCGTGGAAAGAGGACACGCCTCGATCAAACAATGGGTTTTGATGTCAACTGGAGATCTGGCTACAGTGTACCAAAAGTTAGTTTTACTTTGTCAACAACAGCGAAACAAAGTAACTTGGAAAATGAAATACGACCGCACTCATCTCTTGAATCGATTGAAAGGTAATATCTGGAGTGAGGTAAATAGGAAGATCTCGCACTACGCATTGCTTCAGGTTTGTTTCCATTTGATTTTTCATATCACTTGTTATGGGCGAGTTTGTATAACTGATTTGTCCCGCTGCTCAGGTATACCAACAGTACAGACAAGCACTCTCGTTGGAAAACGACTCCATCTGCACATATGTACTTTTGGGATCAAAGGGTTTACCCTGTGCACACTTTATAAAGGAGCTCATTGGATCAAGCCAAAAGCTTTTGGTCCAACACTTTGACATTCATTGGCGACTTGATTATACTGAACCATCTATTGAACCACTTCAGGACATCGATATGGACATCATACTTAAGGACATTCGAAGCCAATATGCGACTTTACCAGCAAACCAACAAGCCGTCTTGAAGAATCAACTCGCTCTGATACTAACTAATCCGACTCCATCAGTCAGTGATCCGGTTCCGATTCGCTCTCGTGGTCGACCAGTTGGTGCTTTGAACAAATCTAAGCGAGATCGAAGCGCGTTTGAACATCAAGAAGCCCAAGAAACTGCACCGCAATGTAGCCGATGTCATCAAACAGGTCATAACAAACGAACCTGTCGAATCCGTCCCAACGATCAGCTCAATTTGTAGTTCCTTTACTTAATCCAACTTCACCTCTACCTTCATCAACTGATCAAAGTTAAACTGCAGCCACCTCAATATAACCGTCATCATATCACTCAAATCAAGTCCAAATTCAGCTCAACATTTGACTTATCCTATCAATCAACAACAACAACCAATCATCACCAATCCATGTCTATCTAAATGCTCCAAAACAAACTTGTATCTATCATTACCAAATAAATCATCAATCTTCAACTGATAGATAATCAAATCTTTTTTGATCACAGATAGATCCATGCATGTATATATTCTGATTTACAAAACAATAACAAGTTCATAAAGGGCTGTTTCTACGCTGCTTCAAAAACTAAGTGAGATCGAGAGCGAGTGAGACAATAGAAACCCGGCTGGGGCAAAAACGATCACAAACGAAATTTGTTTGTTGATCTTTCCGCAGATTCTACAAAAAGGTGTTCTACAACATCGAGTCCGAAAGATGAACGCACATTGGTGTGAAAGCGTTTAAGCATTCAACATCCAAAATTTATACATACGCAAGTGTATCTTAAGGCTTGCTAAGTGGGGGGGGAGGTACGGTTACTAAGGGGGGAGAGGTGCGGATACCGCAATCCTTAATTGAGATGTAAAAAAAAGTGTGTGGAGAAATTGGGGAAAAAAACACGACCCGATTGAGAATGAATAAAGAATTAAGTGTTTGAGTTTTTCTTTGATCTAACACTTTTCTTTGAATCTATTGAATTTTTTGAATCCAATCCTTCTATCAAACAAACTAAGCTTTTAATTCTTGTAGATTTCACTGTTCTTGAATAAAATACATAGCCAACAATTGATATGTTTCATGGAATCGGACTTCAATCCATCACATCTCATCGACAAAAACTCATGAAGTTATGATCTTGGCTTCCTTCACTGAGGGTTTAATAAAATTTCTTGAATCTGTCTTGTTTCGATTCATTTCATTTAACTTCTCATTCAGACTTTCTGTTTTCACTGAGAATCAGATGGTTCACTGGAATTTGTGAACAGTCTGAATCAAGCACTTTGTATAACTGTGAATTCTGAAAGTGAAATGAACTCCAGGATGAGTTTTGATTTTAAATCAATTTCTATCAAATTGAGGTGTTTAGTATCTATCATCCTTTCAAAATGGTCTTCACTTTTCTAAATCCTTAATTCTCGTCAACTTGGAAATAATTCTTACAAAAAACATTTATCTTTTCAATTCATCTACCATTTCCATACACAAAGGATTAATTTTGAAGATTAGTTCTTTTGTTTAATATTTAATCTGATTTGAAAGAAAATCTACATACCTAACTGCTTAACCAAGCTAGCCTCTGAAGTTTCCGCGTTTGTGATTAAGCTTAGAGTGTGAAGACAATCAATTTGAGTATGTAGAGTCTTAGAGTCTTTGAGATTGATAAACAATGAGAGAAAGAGGTGAGTTACAAGACCAGATTTGATGTACCAACAGCATTAAACCTTCAAATACATTTTGATCTATCTTTGAGATGGCCGACCAATTCAATCTCTTTTGTGAGGTACTGAGGTACATATGATCTGAGCCTGAAGAACGTCTCGGATCAAGTTATGAGTGAACCTGAGAACTGCTCGTGTTTATGTTTGCACAAGGGCGCTCTTCTTGGCTGAGCCTGTTGGGGTATCGGTCGAGTCAGATTTCTCAGAAGGAAACTTGAGAGTGTGACGACCATTGGAGGATGAGCACCTTTCTCTGAAAATTAATTTCTTATGATATGATGATATCAAACTGAATTCAAACCTTACATCTCATTAATGATCAATGGTTTAGTTGATATACCATTTCATCTCAAACTATGAAATGGATCTGATACCTAAGTTGATCACTTCACATTTCCACATCTCAATAGCTGAATTAAGTACCAAGATTTGATTACCTAGTTGACAGTTCCAAATCACTTTCGGTTGCTTGATCTGCCTTCTTTCATCATTTACATTGATATCATCTCATCATTCAAGAAGTAAGTCTTATTTCGCTCATCATTAGAAAGTGTGAGTCTTTCTATCAGTCAAAGGATATTTAAATCAACTTTATTCATCTTAGAGTGTATCCCAATTTACTTTAGAGTCTTTGATCTTTGATTGAGGATCTTATAATGATTGTTTCCGATAGCTTTTGAATATTCTTGACGTCAACAGTTGAAGATCTTGATTATCATCTCATTCCTTCAACATCCATTTTGTTTTTCTTCACTAAAAAGACTATTGATCTTCATCACTTTCACTTCTGTTCACTGATACCTCAACCATCGTTTGCCTGATAGATTTTGTTCGACACGAATCAAGTTACAATGACTATCGATCAGGATGAAGTGGTGATCGATTCGATCAAAGTGACCTGCTCAGTTCTTGAACAAATTCCTACAACTGAAAATCAAAAATCAAGCTTAGAGCTCGGTTTGAACTCAAAGGAAGAGAATCGAATGAATCAGAGGATCATTGTAGGAGGTGAGTTTGGAAATCAAAACCAAGTTCGTATAAGAAGACTGATTGATGATCCTTTTGTTTTTACCAAATAGGATATGCTGGGATGATTTCAATGATCGAATTTGATGAAAGTACTCAAAAATTAATCGAAATGGAATCTTTGACTGATTCAATCGTTGGAAAATCTCCAACTTGGATCACCCTTAGAGATGATGGAAAGATGATGTATAGGTCAGAACATAATCTTCATCATTCCTCTCAAGATCAAGATCACTAAGACCAAACCATTTGAATGTACGTGGAATAAATTTCAATTTAAGTGGTAATGAAGTAGACGAGATAGATGGTCAAAAGAATACAGGAAGCATTTCGTGCTTCAAATTGATTGAATATATCAAAAAGATCGGATCAAAAGAAAAAAAGAGTCTGAAAATTGAACCTGTGAATCAGATCTTATCAAGTCCAGGTGTGGTTGCGATTGATATCTCTCCAGATCAATCACAACTCATTGTAGCTTCATAGTCAGTCTTTCTGCTCAGAATTCGTCATCCTCAATGGAAATCACTCATCCTGATCAATGTTTTCTGAATTCGACGGATCAAACTCATTAGCTTAGGAGGAACAGCTAGTCGGTATGAGTTAAACTCGGATGGATCATTTAAATCGAAAGATAATCCAGCACAACTCTTTACTTATCATGCAACAGGTCCTCATCCTGATAGACAAGATCACTGTGAGTCAAATCAGCTTATTTACAACTCAACACTCACATCATCTTATCGTCCTTTGAATCATATCTTGACCTTGGTTTTCATTTGTTTTTCTCTTTTTAAGCTTACATCCATGATGCTCGCTATGATGTGAGTAAATTGATTAAGATTGAAGATCTAGTTTCAATCTAATCAAATCCTTTCATCAAAGCCTACTGGTCGAATTGCTGCATTCACAGATCTGGGTGGTGATCGAGTCTATTTTCATTCAGTGAATGAAAAGACTGGAGAACTTACACCGATTGAAACGGTTGAACTTAAACCGGGTAAGTAAGGATTTAAATCAACAATTCCTTTGAACATCATTTAAGTGATCAACTTGATTTTTTGTTTTCTGTTGGATTTCAAGGTTCTGGTCCACGTCATTTGAAATTCTTTCGAGTGAATGAGATCCGAACAGATCTTTATTTGATTTGTGAATTATCAAATGAAATTCTTTATTTCGAATTAACTCAATCCTCATCAGATTCATCACTCAAGATTAAACTGATCCAAATCTTAAACACCTTGTTTGAAGAGATGAATCTTAAGAAGACAACCTTTACTGGAGCTGAGATTGAGATTAGTTTAGATGGAAAGTTTTTATATAGTACCACTCGTCAAACTGATTTAAAAAAACCTAAAGAAGAGAATTCGATTTTAATCTTTAATCGAGATTTATTAAATGGTAAATTAGATTGGAATCCGATTCGATTCAAATTAAATTTAATGGGTCATACTCCACGACATTTTTCATTTAGTCAAGATTTGAAACAAAGATGGATGGTTTTGGCTACACATGAATCTAATTTGATTGGGATTTATGGTCGGGATGAAGTGAAGGGTCAGTTGAAATTAATTGATTGGATTTCGGTTAAGAGTTTACCTACTTTTGTTCAATTTTTACCTATGCTTAAGTGAAAGATTTTTTACATAATCTCTTTTGAAAAATTGATTGTAGATGATCTTGATCTTCAGATTCTCATTCATCACAATTTTGGTTTTAATCTTATTATTCTTTCTCCTTTTTTTCCCCTTAATGATCAATTTTTTGATTGAATGTAAACTATTTCAATTTGAAATCTTTGATTAAAATAACAATAATTTGATTAATTTTATCATGTTAAAATATATATCATTAACTCAAGTATTAAATTGAAATCTATCTTAGAATATTTTTATACCAATCTTTGCAGAAGTGTTTTTTGGTATGTATTCTAATACCAATTTGAAATCGAAAAAAAGAAAGAGATATGAATTAAAGAGTAATGTTCAGATACTTAGATGATGATTTAATCAGTTGAAATCAATGTGGTTCAAAATCTAATTGGAATCAAAGGTTTTCTTTTTTGCTCAATGAATCTTTTATATTATAAAAAATCAATGTGTTCAAACATAATTAAACTTGAGTAATGGCTCATTTCTCAGTGTTAGGTGTTGGCTTAAGGTGTTGAAGAAATTCATGATTCTGAGTCTTTGACTTGTTGACAAAGATTTTTTATTTGGTTTATCACTTTGAAGTTTATGTTAGGCTTAAAGGATCTGGAGATGAGTCTGATGGAAGGTGATTTCACTTCTGCTGAGGAGCTGCTTACATCAAGCCATCAAAGTATGTATGCGGGGGTAGTTAAAATTGATGTGAGACTCAGGAGTTCCTTTCAAGGGTTCCTCTCGCACTCCACACCTGGGCGCGTCAGGATGCGTCGCAGGGTGTGTCCGCCCCCCTCTGCGTCGCACGCTCCTTCACGGGGACTCAAGTGTGACCGTAACTGACAACTCCGCGTTCGCATTGCTACCATGTTAGAGCATCTCCCACGGTCGCTATAAAGTTATGGACACATTTATACCAACCTGGAGCCAATTTTCGTTTTATAGCGTTGATTTTGCTTTTTCACGGCCAATGTTCGCTAGATCTTTTCTCTAAACCCCCTTGTGCCGCAGCAAAACGTGCTGATTTTGAAATTGATTTGTGGAATGGGGGCACATGCGCAAGTACCTATCCAGAGTCACGTGATCTTGTTGCTATAAATCAACGCTATCTAATTTGGAGCAAGAACCTGTGGCCACCAATTTTTCATGAATTTGTAGCGTGGGTTGTAGCGACCATTGGGGGTGATTTTTGTAAAAATTGACCTATAAATGTACAGTCACTTAAGCCCTATCAGTCGACGTCGGGTTCGATATGGCTTGGTTGGCTTTAGACTCTAGAACCTGTTTAGACGCCGACTGATGAGTCTCAACGTCGGGTGAACGCGAGGTCAATGAGACTATGGCGACATATGATCACCAAAGCAACAAGTTATTTACTTCTGATCACAGCGTAAAGCAGAATACATAAACGCCTCAAGAGCTCAAGGAAAAAAAATATCTTTCCTTATTCCCACATTAATTGCTAGTAGCTGGTCTGTTTTTCTCATCTCCCTATCCATACTTACTTTCAAACGCTGAGGATGCCATCTCTAAATGTCTCTCTCTTGACCTTCATGGCTGCTACTGCCCTCATTCAAGTTACACGTCAAACGGATACACCTCTTAAAGAACGTCACCCCCGATTAAACTTTGAGAGCTGTACAAAGGCTGAAGGTTGTGTGAAGATCAAGGCAGCTGTTACATTAGACGCGACTTATCGGAAATTTTATTCTAAACAAGATCCAAGTAAACCTTGCTTTGCCGATGGAAGTTGGGATCCAGAATTATGTCCGGATGAAGAAGCATGTTTGAAGAATTGTCAAACAGATGGAATTTCCGATTATTCTGAAGTTGCAGGTATAACAACTAAGGATGGATCTAGTATTAATTTAAAATTAGTCATAGAAAATAAGGAAACAAAGGAGATTGGCATCGGTTCAAGAATTTACCTTTTAGATGATAATGGACGTTACGTGATTCATAAGTTAAAAGGCAAAGAGATCTCAGTCGATGTTGATGTTTCTCGTTTGGGTTGTGGAGTAAATGGACAATTTTACTTGACTGAGATGTCCGAGGATGGTGGATCGAAGAACCAAACGTTCATGAATACTGATCAACTTGGATCCTTCTCTGGAACGGGTTATTGTTCTTCTGCATGTCCTGCAGATCTTGCTTTCATCGGTACTGAGGTTTGTTTTCTCTTGATTTCAAAAATTTGAATCTCAGGCTAAACCCCCTTTTTGTACTTTTGATATATGTAGCTCAATTATGAGCTTAAACGTAAAGGCGCAACCCCCAAAGGATCCTGTTGTAACCACATGAGTCTCATAGGATCAAATCCTTCTGCTCAAGTGATGACCGCACATTCATGTGATGCTTCAGGTCCGAAGATTTGTACCGGTAAGAAATGCGAACAAGGTCCAGAAGGTATATGCGATAAAAACGGTTGTGAATTCAATCCTTATAGATTAGGTTCGACTGAATTTTATGGACCGGGTAAAGCTGTTGATTCAAAGTTACCGTTCAAGGTCGTCACTCAATTCATCACAGATTCGAAAGGTGAATTATCAGAAGTTAGAAGATTATATGTTCAGGGTGGTAAAGTCATTAAAAATGCTCACAGCGGGTATCCGGAATTGAAATCCTTTAATTCAATCACAAACGATTTTTGTAGTAAATCTGTCGAAGTCTTTGGTGGGCCAGACAAATTTACAGACATGGGTGGTCTCAAACATTTAAGTGATAGTTTAGATCGTGGAATGGTATTAGTCATGAGTTTATGGGATGACAAAGGTGACACCAATATGCTCTGGTTCGATGGAGCCTTTCCTCCTGATGTTGATCCGAAAAAGCCTGGTGTGACTCGTGGTCCTTGTACACGAGCAAACAGTAATGTGACAGAGTTTGAAGCTCAAAATCCAGAGGCATTTGTTCAATTCTCTAACATTCGTGTTGGAGAACTAGACTCAACCTACACTTAATCTACTACTTTCTAGCTATTGCGCGAGCTTAATAAATTTCATCAGATTTTGTGTCTAGGGTATCATATCTTAGATATCGTTGATTTCTTTGATTTTTGGTTCTCTTTTGTTGTACTTGTATCTTGAAAAAATTGAAATTCAATGCATTCAAAATTTTCATGGTTTTCGATTTGACTTGGGAATGAGAGCAAAATTAATTTCATTCAATGTTCTGATCATAAAGTACAATGCTCACTTTTGACGTAGAAAAAAAAACAAAAATCACCGAAATAAAGAAAATATGTGGTACAATTCCGATGCGCTATGCGAATATCTGAGCGAAAACCTAAGAACATTACAAAAAAGCTGACAGTAAAAGATTCTAAGGGTATGTTGAGTCTAATTCCCCAATTCGAATATTACCATATTGAACAAATGCATCTGTATACTTGTTTTCAATCAGCGTTGTATTACCTTCTGCCGGTGTACATGGACCACGAACCACGCCAGGTTTTGTCGGATCAGCATCACGAGGAAAGGTGCCGTCTAACCAAAGCATGTCAGTTTCACTTTTATCATCCCATAAACTGAGCACTAATACCATCCCATCATCTAAACTCTTTCCTAATCTCTTAAGACCACCTTTCTCTCTAAACTGATCTTTCCCTCCAAAGAGTTCTGTAGAAGCACTACAAAAGTTGTCTTTAATTGAATTATAAGCTTTCAATTCCGGATAAATGGCTTGAGCATTTTGAATAATTTGACCATTTTGGACATATATCCTCTTGATCTCTGATAGATCATGATTTGAATCTGTAATGAATTGTGTAACAATTTTGAAGGGTAAAGTAGAATCGACAATCTTTCCTGGTCCGAAAAATTCTGTTGAACCTAATCTATGAGGATTGAAATCACAGCCCGCGCAGAATCCGTTTGGACCTTCAGGGCATTTATCACCCATGCAAGTTGATTGACCGGTGCGACTGCATATGTGTGGGGTGAAAGCATGAGCTAAAGCATTGGACTCTAAGATATCCATCTCCGGACAACAGTTTCCTTTGCGTGGTTCACCACCTGCGGGGGGATTTAAGTTGATCTATGAATGATTGAAGATGAAGAATCAGTTTGGTCACAAATTGTTCAGATACTTGATAGTGTGATTTTTCAAGAATCGAAAACACAAACCTCTCCTCCATTGAAAGCAGAATCCGAGGGACATTGAGCATCGCAGTAACCCGTTCCGTAATACGATCCATTATACTTAGTATTCATGAAGGCTTGATTATTTGAACCTCCATCCGAAGACATCTCACTCAAGTATAATGCACCATTCATCCCACATGTCAAACGAGAAAGATCAACATCAAAAGAAATTTCTTGACCTTTCAACTTATACAACACATATTGACCATCTTGACCTAAATGATAAAGTCTTGAACCTATGTTTTTCTTCTTTGTCTTCTTATCTTCAGAAACTAGAAACTTCATGTTAACCTTATTATCAGACTGATTCGAATTGTAAACACCCGCATATTCTTCATAGTTGTCGATCCCACCGACCTCACAATTCTTCAAGCATTCATCTTGATTCGGACAGAATTTTGGATTCCAACTTCCGTTTTCCAAACATGAGATCTCTGGATTTTCTTTCAAAGGAAATTTCCTCCAATGTATATCTACTGTAACGGTCGCTTCGATCTTCTTACAACCTGCGGCCTTTGTACACTCTTCATAGTTTAAACGGGGTTGAGATTCTATAGAAGAAGTATAGATTTGACTTGTAAGAAGGCCTGCGGTTACTAGTAAGGTAAGCAATGAAGTATTTGGAAGCGACATCCTTTAGATGTGCACGTGCAAATATGTGAAAAAAAGAATTGGCCACGAGTGATAAGTGCGCGATTTCAGGATGAGTAGAGAGAGTATATAGGGAGCAATCTGGCCCCTAAGCGTTTGATGAGTCCATTTATCCGTTTTGCCGTGTGAACGTTGTTGACTATGAGCTCAAAATCACTAATTCCGAGACTGGGGTTGCGATTTTGGTGTGATCGTCTGTTTTCTTTGATTCTCAGTGGATACTTACCACAGATGAAGAAGAAAGTAACTACAACGTGAACTGATTGAACAGGCCTCTCAAGGTCGCCAAAAAGTGTGTCAGTTTTGACTATCTCTCTTTCTCATAAATGGTTTAAAAGTTGATCAGATTTCTCTTTCATTTTACATATGTACATCAAAAGCAATCACAACCATACATAGAACAATATTATCTACACTTTTTCAATAAAAGAACGACCAAAGCCTACATGATGAACTTATAAAGAAAACAAAAAAACAAAAAATCTCTACATAAAAAACTGAGAAACCAGGCGGTCACAACGGTTACACAGTTGTATCTACAAGAGCGTGTGTATTCTGCGTGTGATTTGTGAGATCCTGAGTAGCGTCGGTGTCATTTGTGAGATCATGAGTAGCCTGAGTATAATCTGCATGGGCGTCAGTAGCCTCAGTGTGATTTGTCTCGGTGGACGCTGGATCTGCAGAACTTGAACTTGAACTTGAACTTGAAGTCGAAGTTGAAGCTTGGGTATAGGTTGTATCTAATTCGCCAATTCGAACATTAGAAAATTGAATGAAAGCGTCTGGAAACTTGGATTCGATCATCTTGGTATCACTTTCTTCAGGTGTACAAGGACCACGAAGGACACCAGGAAGTCTTGAAGAGGCATTTCGAGGGAAATGACCGTCTAACCAAAGCATATCACTCTCAGTCTTATCATCCCATAAACTCATCACTAATACCATTCCACGTTCTAAACTTTCACCTAATTTCTTAAGACCACCTTTTGCTCTAAATTCACTTTGACCTCCACCTCCAAGGACTTTTTGAGACGTACTACAAAACTTATTCGTGATTGAATCATGATGTTTCATTTGACGAATTCCAGCTCGAGTGTTTTGAAAGATTGTACCATTTTGAACATATAACCTTCTAATCTCTGCTAAATCACCAATCGAATCTGTAAGAAATTGAGTGACGATCTTAAATGGTAAATTCGAATCTATAGTCTTTCCTGGTCCGAAAAAGTTAGGTGAACCTAATCTATATGGATTGAAATCACAACCTGCACAGTATCCTTCTTTACCTTCACCGCATTGATCACCGAGACAAGGTGTTTGACCTGGAGTCTTGCATGAATGTGCAGTAAAAGAATGAGATAAAGCGTTGGCTTCTAAGAGATCCATTTCTTGACAGCAAAGTCCTTGACGAGGGGCATTCTTTCGTGAAAGATTGAGATTGACCTATATAAAGTTATAAAGCAAGGTGAGTGATGGATTTGAATTGCTCAGACAAATGGAAAAACACAAACCTCAGCTCCAGTGAAAGCAAGATCTTGAGGACATTGAGCATCACAATAACCTGTTCCATAGTAAGATCCACTATGGTTACTATTCATGAATGATTGATTTTTCGAACCTCCATTGATATCCATCTCAGACAAATAAAAAGCTCCATTCAATCCACATCCTAAACGAGAAAGATCAACATCAAAAGAGATTTCTTTGCCTTTTAATTTATACATCACATAATGACCATGTTGATCTAAATGATAAACTCTAGAACCGATCTTTTTCTTCTTAGTTTTCTTATCTTCAGAAACGACTAATTTTAAATTAATACTATTTTCAGCTAAATTGAAATTAGTCACACCAGTACGTTCAGTGTAATTCGAAATTCCATTGATTTCACAATTCTTTAAACATTCATCTTGATTTGAACATAATCTTGAATCCCAACGTTTATCTTTTAAACATAATTTCTTTGGATCTTTTCGTGAATGAATTTCTCTATAACTAACATCGGCTGTAACTGTTCCTTTGTGTTTGAAACAACCTTCTCTTGTACAACGCTCATAATTGAACTTTGGTTGGATTTCTGTTGGAGAAGTAGGGAGTTCTTTTGAAGCATGAGCAAGGGCTATAGAAGCTAAGAGAGTAAAAATCGATAACTTTGAAAGTGGCATGATAATGTAAGACGATGAGATATGTAGGAGTTCTAAAGGAAATTGAATCTACTTTGAATGATATATGTACGATATAAGCAATGAATAATCAATGAAGTTTGAGATGATGTAGGATGATGGAGCCCATCCCTTGAGCTTTTAAACCCATTATCTTGTTTGTGTGTACATGATGATTCTTCAGTCTTCCTTGCAAAGGGTACATCAATTGTACTGATCTTTTTTTTGATGACAATCCGATCAGTTCCTCCCTTGATTTCGAAGTGTGGTTCATCAATCCTTCAAGATTCAAACTGATCATCATGATGGGAATCTTGATCTTGTACTGTATTCTTGGTACTCAACTTCAAGATCTTTGTCCGACACACTCAGTTATGATCCTATCCTGTTGATCGACAGTGACCATCTTATTGTGTAGAACGCATATGGAGTTCCGAATGGCAGATGTGTTGACTCAAGAGCGGTGGGAAGAAAAGATAATTCAATGAGATTTTACAGGCCGATTACACATTGACACCACTCAAGACACTGACCAAGATTCATCACGACTCACCTCTCAAAGGTGATCCTAGTTGAATCATCATCAATCTTCCTTCAAGAGAAACAACTCATGAAGGTGAATCAGGAAGTCGTATCTTGGATTTGATCAAAGATAGTCCTTTGCATATTTGCTTGGTGGCTAAGTAGGACCCCATTCATTTCTGATCTTCAAATCGTCATGCTTTCACAATGAAAAGACTGAATAGAAGTATGTATCACATATAGCTACATAGCTTTTTCAAGCTGAATAGATTGGCTTCAGAAACTATGAGCTTGAAGGCCGTCGGTTTGTTGAGGATATCTGTAGTTTCTGATAGGTGAAGTTCATTGATAGCTTCCGTCATTTTTTTCCGGTGTTGGATGTCGCTGTGGCAGATAAAGAGGATGTGGCCAATCGTTTCGATCCTTTCCTACCAATCGCACAAGGGGTCAAAACGTCATTGATGTTTGAAAAGAGATTGGATAAGGTCAATACAATTTGATCGTGATTGTGTGATGGTAGCACATTCATCTCTCATGAGATAACTTAGCGCTTTGAGGTGTTTTGACGGCATCGGTTTGTGACCTAATCTCTTTATGTCATTTGGGGCTGAAGTTGTTATCTTCGAGTTTGGACCACACCTTGATAGCGGTCTTCAGAAACTTGTGCACCGACTTGAGGGTGTTGTCTCCCTCATTCGGATCCGTGTTGATGACTTCGGGATTCCATTGGAGTGAAATCACATGAAGCAATATTGTGACGAGGTCATCGAATCAATACCAATTTGAGATCATGATACTGTTCAGAAAGACCCAATATCACTTCAGTTTGACAAGTATCAATGATATCCCATCATAACTTGATATATGATCAATTTTTGTTCATGTTGCGTAAGAGCGATAAAGTCTACAAGAAGGACTGCGGTCATGATAGCTTGGATCTTGTTTTATGGAGACGAACGTTGGAAAATAAACCAGATCGAACGAAAAGTGTTAGATCAAGGAAACAATTGGAAGGTATCATATGGGCAATGAGGAATGCATAGATAAATATCCGATCGATTTGACATTTTTCTTTAGATTGGTATCTTATCACTGCTTATTTTTCACTTCACAACTATCTATCTATATATTTATTTTTTAGCTTCTTGAATCATTCACTTTCAAATTTTCATAAACCTACATAGTTTACTCAAAACCATCAATTTTCACCTTTTTGTAAAGATTTCACTTCTCAACTTTCTCACTTCTTGATATATCTCTCTACTTGGATTTCCAACATGAAGCTCTCTACCAATTCTTTGATTGTAGCTTTGGCTTCAATTGGCTTCATTGGAGCTAGTACCGTTCCAAGAGATTTAGATGATCAATCACTTAATCAACCTATCTGTGGTTCTGATCCTCAACAATTGAATTGGAAAGACTGTCATCGGTAGGAGAGAATTTGTTGATTCCGAAACAAATCCATTGATCAAAGTGTGATTTGAATCAAAAACTAAACTCAATTCCTTCTCATCCTTTCCCTTTGGATTTCTAAAGTGCTCTCTTACAAGTCAGTGATCCTAAACAACCTTTCATCCAACCTGGTGGACCTACTGTCACGGGTAAATTTAATAGTTGTGCAGTAACGCTGGCTACTACTGATAACTCCAACATCTCAGTGTACGTGATTTTTTTTGTTTGGATTCCCTCAAAACACAAGACTTGAAGAGTATCTTATTGAATGTTTGATTTCTTTAGTCCTTGGACAAGTGTCTTATATCGTCCTGATCATCAAAGTGGATTCCAAGTTTATCGTAACACGTGTGGAACAAAAGTAAGTAAAGAGACTTTAATGAACCTAATCTGCTTTTTTGTTCGACTTCATTTCTGATTTTTGAGATTTTGATTTGATTGAATTTTTTCTTTTTAGCCTGGTAGTATTAGAATCAAAGGTGGAAGTAGTAGTACATGTAGTTTAACCATCACCTTTGCTTGTAATGGACAAAATCAAAACATTTAATGATCTCACAGTTTGTTTATTTCAAGAACTCTTGAGTTTCAAAACTGACTACTCTTCTGAAGAAAGATTTCTTCAATTAGTGGTCAATTTGATGATCATACCCTTTTTTTTTGATTATGATTTTCTTTTTCCAATTTTTGTTTTGGATCTTTTTGATTTTCATCAATCGAATTCAAACTTGAACTATATTTTTAAAATCTAGACCATTCTTTAAATCCAAAAATTTCAAAGACTGGATTCATCTATTTACGACGTAAGACTTCAAATTCTCAGTGAAAAATCTTCTTTCACAGATATCCTAAATCACTCATGAGTCTTAGTTCAGAAGAAGAAGAAAAAATCTTCAGTCCTTTATAAATCATTAGCAGTTCACAATCAATTTCTGACCCATTTCTTGTAGCTCACCTATGTATTCATGCCTGTAAGGAGGTAAAGGCTCAAGGAATTAATGACTACATAGCAGGCTTCGAGATGACATGTATGGAGAAATTCACCATCATTTAACTGGCTTTCAGCCTCTGATCCGGTTTCAATGGTCTCCTGATCTGATTTGTTTTTCTGTTGGTTTTAATTGGCATGATTTACATGTGATGTTTTAAAAACTGAAAGTGGTTTATAGGAATTCATCTTTCTGAAAGACTTGTCCCATGGCTATTTGTAATGCTTGAGTGTATCTGTAAGCTTCTTAATATAATTGCAAAGAAGTCATACAAAGGAATTGTGAGTTAGGTAGCCCTAATGCATAGAATTGACATGGGTTCTGTTGCAACAAAATGAATGGAAATCCTTCAAGACAAGTCCAAGACCTTCAACTTATTCTAAAGGCTCTGTGATGTTGTGTGGATGTGAAAGAATCAATCTCCCCAAACTTTAATCACTTGGTCACAAACTTAGCAAACAAGACATTATCAATTCCAGAAATCCAAAATACATGTACATATGAATCATGGCTAAACTTCGATGACTATCATTTGTAGGGCTCAATTGAAGTCTTCCTCTATCCTTCAGAAGCTCTTGCAAGAATACTTCCTTTGGCAGAGTGTCACAGAGTATCAAGCTGACCACATAAAGATTTAATGAAGCTCCTCTTGAGTCAGTTTGAACACCCAATAGGTTCTAAGTCAAAGAAGCTCTAGAAAACCGAGATAAGAGCTGAGGGCACAAGTGACGCGTAAGATTAGAGCTTTCAAAAGCCTTGTCTACAATCAACAAATCTAAATTGACCTGTGTGCTGGAAAGGAATTGTAGAGCGGGTGATGGAAGACAGTTTAGATTGAGAACAGAGAGTGAGATGAAATGGATTCAATTCGATACGGAAAAGAAATCAAAAAGTGGGATAAAAGAAAAAGAGTATATAAGAGAAAGAAACCAGAACGAATTCCACTCCTTGAGCCCATACACAGATTTCATCACTTGATTGCACACCACACCACTTCAATCACTAACACGCACATGACCATGATAGGTACAAATTGGATTTGAAGACTATCAAGATATGCTAGGATCTTCAAAGAAAAGAAAGAAGTCATATGTGGTTTGAAACCTGATGTCATGATGAGGACGAGATAGGTGTAGAATGAGATGAACTGCGCAATGACGTCATTCGATCTCTCAACGGTATGTGTAAACAGAGAACCTCATGTCAAGAAATCTCGTCAAACAAAGCAGATTTAAGCAAATCATATGTACTTTCGAACGTCAAAAGCTTGTTGACCAATCCAACAGGATTTTTCAAAATACTTGGAATGAACCAAATTCGAAGGTTCAAATGTGATACTTGATAAAAAAAACAGACAAAGTAATGAAAGAAAGAGGTTAGGAACAGGAACAGGTGATTAGAATCTCAGCAAGTCTTGAATGAATGAGTTGAAGTTCTTGTGATGATCAAGTTAAATCGGAGTTTATGTATTAGGATGATGATGATGAGGAACGATTTACCAAACCTTGAAGAATGATGGATTGATTGATAGTCAAGTTGAAGGGTTGATGACTTTGAAGATAGTTGAAAGTCTTTTGAAGTTCTTTGACATAATCTTGTGAATACGATATCCGCGGTCATAGCTAAGTAGCATTAGAAGTGAGAGAAACTGTCAGATGAACACTGATCACCATTTGGTGGTGGTGGTCCTTCTTCTTCTTCTTCTTGGTAGCTGCTTGATTCATGAAATTCTTTTTTAAACTTGATTTGATTTTGATTCATTAGCTTTTCATTTATTCTCAAGATGTTTCCAAAAACTCAATCAAGTTTACCTTCAACACTTTATAATTCTTATCATTCAGCTCCATTGAGTCCATTTGTTAGAAAACGGTTGATTCCATTCAGCTTGGTTTCAATCTTTACTCTTTACCTTCTTTATCGACTCTCAATCAATCCTTCAACTCCATTCATCAAATCTCATCAGCAATCTGATCAAAACATCATCTCATCAATCGATCAATCTATCCCAACCACATCTTCTTCTTCTCACAGTTGGTCATCCATATGGCCAATTCCTTCAGCTTCACTTTGGCTACACAACTTGGCTCATCAGAAGAATGAATTGACCGGTGCATTAGATGGTGCAAGTGGTGCTCAATGGCCATCCCCAACACCTCCTTTACCCATCAATGCATCACTCAAACAACGTTTACGGGCTTGGCGTACTGCTCCTTTACCTGAACCTGCAGTCTGGGTTCAATTCAATTTACAAACTTGTTCTGATCATCGGATTGGTAAAAACGCTAATGTCGATCTTCTAAAGGTCTGTTTACCTTCATCTTTCAAATTCGATTCTCAACACTTTCTCTTTCGATCGAAAGTCCATACACACTTCTCCGCATACACAATCACATATCATCTATCAAATTCTTATTTCACAACCCTGTGGAAATCACTGAATAATACTCTTCTCAACATTATCTTCATCATATCATCCCAACATCATCATTCATCTGATCATCTTCTTTACCTTTCCTTTCCAGCGCGCTCATCTCATGTGGGCTACGATGAATCGTACTCATTACCGGAATAAGAGAGAAGAACTCATCACTCATCTCGAAACTGCTTCTCGTAAAGGAGACTTGGGCCCTAAGAATCATGGTACTGGTCGTGGTATCATCTTTACAGCTGGTAATGCGGTCAGTCAATATTATAAATCAAATTTATCATCATTCACTTTACTAATTCTTCTTTCTTCGTCTGTCTTATAGGATACCTTTGTTAGAGTCCTTTTAGGTGTAAGAATGTTGAGAGAAAATTTAAAATGTGAATTACCTATCGAAATCTTTAGTTTTCCAGGTGAAAGACCAACAGATGAGATTCGTGAATCATTAAGGAAATATCATGTTTCATTTAAGATTGTAGAATGGGCTAAGAAAGATTCACATCGAGCTAAAAACTTTGTAAGGTTTATTTTTTTTTGAAGTGTAGATTCTTATCTCTTTGATCAGATTACCGATCTGATGGGTCTTGGGTTTACTGATTTCTCTTAGCATATTAAAGCTTCTGCTTTAGTCATGTGTTCGTTCCGTGAACCGCTATATCTTGATAGGTACGCTCGTATACTACATCACATGTTGATCTTCAGGTTCTGAATCACTGTATTGTTTTCTGAAAAAAAAACACACCCATACGTCTACAGTGATAACCTCCCGGCGCTTCTACAACCAGGTCAATTGGAAAGTTTATGGGAATCAAAGGCCTATAAAAAACTCGGGGCACTTTTTTGGCCTGGTGAGTGATTTTATAAAACGTCAAAAAAAAACGAAAAACAGATCAATTTACCCATTTGTCTGATTTTGGGTTGAATTTGCGCACTAAGATTATTGGAAGACCCATGCAGATGTTCCCATTTGGCTTTTGATTGGCACCCAATGTCGGTAAGTGTTGTTTTTAACTAGACATGTTTTCAAACAAACCCTACTGCTTTGCTTTGCTCTAACACCTCGATTCTTCTAATCAGTGATGAATGGGAACAAGAAGCAGGTCAAATCCTGATTGACAAATCTCGACATTTGGACGTGTTATTACTTTCAGAACATATGCTACAACACTGGACTTACTGGTTCCAAATCTCAGATGGCGATAAAGATATATTCAGATATGCTATGTTGGCATTAAGAAAACGCTGGGCTCTTCCTGGAAGATATTTGGGTGCTGCCGGTCTCTCTTGGAATACCCAATCTGGTTATTGTGGTCATACTATGCTACAGCACGATATCGAGGGACGACGTCAGTTGTGCTTCATTTCTGAATCTTCCTAAAAGTGTCCAATGCATCTAATGCCGAATTTGGATTTGATAGCACTTTTTGTTCACATGAACTTACTCAAACAAATTCCTAGTGGGATCAGTCGTGGAACGACGTGAGTATTGCGCTCGATACTATCTCGATCATAAAACCGTCTGAGTTACACCTTTCATCAGGTTCAAGCGGACTCGCGATACTCAAATTCCTCTTTTAGCAAATGAGACATTGGGAGATTGGGGAGTGGAAGCTGATATGTTGGCCAATGCTGATGTAAATGGAAAAGCTATCATGGATGCTCCTGCACCTGTGAGAAGAAGAGCCGCTCTTGAACGCGGATTGGTACCCTTTCTTCATGTAAGTCTTTATGATTTGTCCTTGAATTCTTTGATGTGTAAGGAATGCTGATCAAGAAAAAATTACATAGGGTGGCTCTGTCTCTGCCGTCTGTGTAGATGTGAGATGGTCAGACCCACGTACCGATTTAGAAATGAATTTGGAGGGTGGAGATGATCAAGGAGACATTGAATGGAAGAATCCATTACAGATCGCTCAATGGAATCATGATGATCGACTGGCTGGATTTGAGGATAAATTCTTTGGTATGCCTTTGATTTTACTTTTTTGGGGTCTTGTAAGAATCTGAAAGGATTGATGATCTTGATGGATCCTTTTTTTGGGTTGGTTTGTGTGAGAACGGTTTTAGATATGGGAGGAAGAACGAATGCAGCAGCTGGGTTTTAAATGGGAATTGTGAAAAGTTTTGTTTGCGTTTTTTTTGGGGAAAAGTTAGCCCTCCGTTTTTTTTCGTTTTTTTGCGGTATCATGAGTTTCTTAGAGGATGATAAATTATGTAAATTGAGATTAAATTTGAAGATGTGGTTTGATAAGAAAATGTAATTGAGTACGAAAAAAAAATGGTCGATTTCATCATAGTATTTTTTTTTTAATTTGATCTGTGATCTGTGATTTATTTTTAATTTGATTTGTTTCTTAGTGAAGAGTAGTTTGAGTAAAAAGGTTTGATTTTCAAATGGACTGGTTTTTTTTTCTTCAAATCAAAATTGAAAGTTGTCAGAAAGACAAAAAGATTGATAAGAAAAAAAAAGTTGTAATTTACTTACTTACCAAAAAAATAGAATGAAACACCCACCAAGTGTGTATGTAGAAAGCAAGAAGGATGAATTGATTTTTTAAGTTTGATGATGAACATTTGCAAAAGAAACTCTTAATCAAAAAATCAAATCAAATCAAATCAAACAAGTCATCATGAAATATCAACACACCTCAAGTATTAGAGCATCCCCAGCAGTCCCCCGATTATGCGAACTCTCGACAATGTGGGGAGTCAAATTGCCAAAAACCGCTCCAGCGGACCTCGCAGAATCGGGGGTGAGACGTCGGGGGTCTCCAGTTTGTGCGAGGGACCTCGCACATCTGCGAGGTCTAGGCGAGCCCCCGATATCACATGCCAGTTCTTCAACGTGACCAATACAGAACACGGAGACTCCAAATTCAACTTCGAACTTTGGCAATACATGCAATATCATCCTAGATTGATTTTTTTTCTCTGGGTGGACGGGATAATCACGGGGTGATTGAGTATAAGCATACTATATCACTCAATCAAGTGATAACCCCCAACTCTAGGTGCTCTGCTGTGCGAGGTGAATTTTTTTGACCCCCTACATCCAAAAATCAGGATCCGGGGTCTGTTTCAGACCTTGCACAATCGGGGGACCGCTAGGGATGCTCTTAGAGATTTGAAGTTGTAAGTCATTTGAAGGATTGGTTTGGAAATCCATGAAGAGTTTTGGTATCACGTCTGTTAGAAATGTTGACACCCTCGGGCTCAAAAAAAAGAAAAAATCGTACTGAATTTGGCCGCAGTCAAAGGCACAGCACAGTGAGTCCTGAATGACGCGGCCACAGGCGGCCACCCCAACCAAATCAGCCACCTCAATCAACCCACCCCTCAAAATTCCCAATCCATCCGTCATCCTTCCCTTACTTTCAATCTCAAAAACATAATTCAGCAATGGCCTTTCAAAAATACTCTGCCAACGTCAAGGTCCTGGCGGTTTGTTGGCAACTTGAAGGACTCCCTTGATTGTTAATCCGGCAGCGCCTTTGGCGGACCATTTCCAAACAGTCTTTTGCCCAATGGTTAGATCTATATCAACATACTCAAGCAGTCATTCAAGATCCTCACCACTATCAGCCATGCGGTTGACACACCCGATTGAATCAGGTTGACCAGCAGTTCATGGAGACCTTAATAGAAGATCATCCATCACTTCTTTTGGATGAAATTCAAGCACATGTGTATGATTCACAGGGCAAGATGCTATTGATCAGCACAATTCAACTGGACCTTCAAGCTTGCCTGATGATTACTTTGAAGAAAGCTGGAGTCGGCAACGTTTGGAAAAACCTGGTGGCCAAATTTGAGTGGATGGAAGTGATGATGGGTTTTCCGGCCAGTTGTTTGGTCTTTACTGGTCAGTGGGTTTGTCTTATCATTGATTTTACTCTCACTCTTTTTACTATTGATTTTTTTCATCTTCACTAATCAGATCTGTATCTATTCCTTAGACAAGAGCAGCATATGTGGCCGAGATCTCCTTTGAAAACAACAATCTAAAAGAGGCAGACACATGGTTTGCAAGGTGCCCAAATTGCATTGTGGTCGTTATTCAATCCTTCCAGCCATTGGGTACCACAATCTACTTGCTCTCTTGGTGCTGGAGGGCCCTGTGAATCAAAAGGGATTCCAGAGCTTCCTCAAACATAGCCTGGTAAGTCTACATTTCTGTAAAAGTCTTCATTATGTCATCCCCTGATATACTACCTTAGCTTCCAAAAATGAACCAATACCCAGGGCCAAACAGTGTGCTTGACCTGGACAATGCATCAATACATCACGGAGGCAAAATTGAGAAGCTATGCAACAACAAAGGTAAATGCACTCTTTACCTGTTTGACAATCATCATACGTCACAGGCTGATGACCATTTTCCCTTTCTGTTAGGAATCCTTCTCAAATATTTACCTCCATATTCCCCAGAGTTGAATCCAATCAAACTCGGTTTCAACTGCTTGAAGTTGGACCTTATAAGGTCTCAAGTGCTGGCTTGTATGTGTGATCCTGTAGGCCACATCAAAGATGTGGCCTGCAAGACCTTCCAGCAGGAATTATTACATTGATTATATGCTTGATGTGGGTATGAAGCTTTCAATTAGGTCAACTCCAGGATTATAACAACATACTGGAGGTAGTTATACTGTCTTATGTTTCTGTTCTCTTGCTAGCTTTCTATTTTATGTTTCTATCTTTTTTTTCTTTCTTTTATCATGCTATGTTTTCTTCTTGTATATGTGATTAATATATTGTTAGTTTGTACAACTGTATATGCGATCAATATATTGTTCATTAGTTTGATGAAAAAAAGCCATACCTTGAATTTGAAAAGACAAAGTAAGACATCATGCTTGCCTGCTGATCTGGAATGACATTAAAAAAATAGATCTTGAATGACAAAAAAAAGGCTTGTTGGATTTGAAATTGACGTGAGACCAAACATATTGGTTTCAAGTCGCAGCCTGAAACCAATTTAAGACCCCACTGTAGGCTCAAGTGCTTTGGGTCTTGGATCAATCAATTGAAAAAAGAATGTTTTGATTGGATTTTTTTTTCAGGTAAGAAGTCTTGCAAAGGCTTATTCTCTTTTCACTAGGGATTATATTAGTGAACAATAACTTCAGGAGGCGCATGTGGACTTGGAGATTTCTTTTTTAATTTCATTGAACAAGTTTGCATGAGAGCCCGGTCTACACTGCTATAGCAATAGTAGTATGGCAGGATTTACAATTTTTTTAATCTTTAGATAACATTGAGAAAGGATACTTTGGATCTGAAGAAACACAAGGGGTATTTAGGATTGGTTGTTTCCCACCTTGCCAGCCTTCCTAACGCGCATTAAATGGCTCTTATACTTTGTAGCCACTTGGAAAAGTTTCAAGATGTTCATCTTGGACAGGCCACTCTGAATCAGACCTCCCTCAGAGAGATACTCCGCATTGATCAGGTGGTAATTGGTCACATCAGCCTCCTTGAAGATTGTACATATTTTGTTAGTCTTCTCTTTGGAGTAGCAACAAAACTTGAGAAAGCCTTCAGTGCCAGTTGAGTCTGAGGGGTCATCCGCCCAGGGAGGGGAAGATGATGGTGGCGGGGATTCCTCAGGACTGGCACATTGTTTACAAGAGCTGCTGATGGGAGTTTGATCTTGATCATTGGGTGCTGGTCCACAATTGGGAGTTTGATATTGATCACCAGGTGCTGGTCTTCAGGGCAGTATGATTGGATGGATTGCTGGGCTCTGGGGTGTCCGCGTGGCTCCAATTGCGGTGACTGCACCAAAAAGCATCTCACTGAACAAAGCCGGAGTAAGGGAATTAGGGGTGCTGGTAAGAAGGGTAGGAGTGGCGCTTGCAGGTGGGGTAGCTTGCACGCTGTTCTTCACCAAGTTGTACTTGAAGTGTGCAGGAGGGGAGTCCACCTCTACATTGTCCTTGTGCTAGATCATAAAGTGTAGACAAGGTCAATTAAAGACCCGAGTGAGTCAACCAGATGGCCAGCTGGACTGACTTGCAGTTCTACCCACTCCGTTGCTTTGCCAAAAGTCAAAGCAAAATATTTGTTTGGGTCCTTAGGGTCAATGACAGCGGGGTATTGATTGTTGTTGGTGCCGATTGTTGGGGATTTTTCATATGGAAGTTTGATGAAAGCTTTCTTGGTGGTCTTTTCTGATTCACTTGATATATTGGATTGTGCATCTTCAGGCTGCCATATTTTTGATGGTCAGCAAACCATTGAGCTTGATTTGAACATGTTTACTTACCTCCTCAGGTTCCACATTGTCTGATCCATTTGCACCTTTGGCCAAACCTTGTTGCTTTTGCTTCCGCTTAGCCTCAGCAGTAACAGCTTTGGCTCGGGCAGCCTAAAGGAGAGAGTGTATGACTGAGTGTGAGCCAGGTCAAAGTCAAATTCAATAAATTGACCACCTACATACTCTGCTTTTGCCTTGAGCTTAACCGGACTAGGTGAGATATAAGAGAAACCTGACTCTCGTGGGTATTCTGCGTGAGCTTCTTCTACCCATTTCTGAAACCTCTCTGCAGTCATTGCCTTGCGATTCTTGGCAGCCTTCAGGAAACTTTTATTAGACGAAATGAAGGCGGTCCAGATCCCTTTGTTCTTCTTGTCCAGAATTGAATCGTTGAGCACATTGGTCATTAAATTGCCAGTTTCATTGTCTACCACTGCTTGAACACATTTGTCTTTCAAAACATCCAAATTGAAGCAGGTTGAATTCCATTCAACCAAACAGTTGGTACAGTTGACTCAAAGGAATCTGGATTTCTGTGACTTGTCAGGGGCGTAGAATTCACAGTTGAAATTGAATGTGAAGCTTGGATCCTCTCACTCTTGTGGGACAGGGTTCACTGACATTGGCTGAATCTGGAACAAAAGAAATGATAAGTAACTTGAAAAAAATTCAAATGCAAAAGATACGTACATGGTTAGATTGGGAGTTGCATGCTTGAGACTCAAGAAAAATTGGGTTATAATGAGCACGTGAGCTCATGATTGTGTGCGTAAGCAAGAAAACAAACCCCGGGTGAATATTCAGGATTTTCAGTCAGCAGCGCACCAGCTCACGGATTCAGAAACCAGCTGCGGCGCACTGCTGCGGTGGGTAGCTGGGAACTTTTTTTTTGAGGGGGCATGGGTGTCAACATTTTTAGCAAATGTGATAGTCACAAAAAAAAACTTATCAAATTTTAAGTTTTTTTCTTTTACTTTTGATTTCAAAAAAAATTGATTTAAATTCTGATTGATATGAATTTTCGTAATTTGATTCTTTACTACATACTAAATAATAATCTTAAAAACTAATTTTGAATTTATTCTTTTTTTTTTGATTTACATCAAATCAAATCAAAACTTTTAAATTTTTTTGATAAACACCTCTCTTTGTGTAAAGAAAAGAAGAAATTCAATTTAGCTTTTTTTCTTAGTTTTTGATGAGTTGATTAAATATAGAAAAATCAAGGAAATCAAACCACCCACAAAAGAATAGAAAAAAGTTTTTTTTTGCTTTGGAAATTATTCAAATCTTTGAAAAAAAAATTGAAGTAAGTATTCAAAACCAATTTTATGAAGTTTGATTTTTAAGTTTGAATTCTTTTTTCTTAGAGGTTGATTTAAAGTTTTTTGGTTTTTGGTTTTTTGGTTTTTCTCTTCTTCTCTTTTTTTTTGATCATAAATAAAAAATTAAAATTAAATTTGTAAATTAAATTAAAAAATTGAAAAATTAATTATGTAATTAGTTTCAATGTCGGAGGGACGAAAAAGTTTTTGATTTCCTTTGACACACAAAAGAAAAAAAGATGAAATTTATTTTAAAATTCTTCTGGTGATCAAATTAGAAAAAAAAAATCATGATTCAAAAAAAAATAATCATGAAAGTCTAAAGAAAAAAATTTAATTCAAGATTTCCAAATCAATAAAAAAACCCAATCGTCCCCCTAAAAAAAGTCCATTAATTAATTTAATTCAAGAAAAGTTTCATCACCACATCTACAAAAAACCCAATTTTTACTTTTTCTCAACTTTCAAACTTCAATTTAAAAAGCTTTTCCAAACCTCCATTAAATCCAATAAAATCATTTCATTCATCTCTTCATTTACCTTTTTCCCATTTCGATTCCAATCAATCTCTCTTGATTCCCAAAGACTTAATCCTAAAGATCGGGTGATCGGTAATGGAATCGAATTTCCAATTTGTTTATATAATCCTTTCACTCCTTCTGATTTATTAGATAATTTAAACCAATCTGGAAATCCCTAAAAACCAACCAAACCCAAATTCAAATTTCAAAATTCAAAATTCAAAACTTGACCTTTTTTTTCTTCTTCTCTTCTTCAATGATGATGATCATCAAATTCGATTCAAACTTACTTGAGCTCTTTGGGCCTCTAGAACGGTTAAGACTCGATGTTGAGATGGATGTAAAACTTGTCCAGTCCTACCTTGATTCTTAGGATCCATCTTAGTGATCATCGTTCGAAATAATTGAGAATGACCTAATCTACCAAAGTTGCCTTCGAAATCTTTTGAATAATCTTGAGTTCGATGAGCTGTAGCTTCCTATCATTCCATCATGCCCGCCCCCCCCAAAAAAAAACCACTTTTGATTAGAACCCTTTCAACAAACTCGGTGATCAAACATGAATGAAATTCAATTTACAGCTTCTTTGTACCTCAACTCTTTAGGTAAATCTGGGATGTTCACCCCACAAAATCACAATTCATCAATCAAAAAAATCATTAGAAAAAAAAAGAGATGGAGTGATTCTTACTCACCTTTATAATCAGCTCCTTCCTTCATAGGAATATGCCAAATCTGTTCAATCACTTTCTCAGATAATCGTCCGGTCACATGCCAATTCAAAACCTCTTCAACTTCACTTCCATCTACCTCTTTCTCTTCATGATTCCTTTTAGATCTAAGATAAGTTTGAAAATTATTGATCGGAGAATCCAATCGATAAAAAAACCGTTTGAATCCTACCCAATCTGTCTTCTCCACATAAGCATATGGACTAGATCCATTCTTCAATGGACAGATCCTTTCTCTCTCTTTTAATTTAATCCTTGTCCTTCTATCAAAATCTCCCATAATCTTCTTTGGATTTCGATACTCAAACAAAGGTAAATCAGAGATCGTATCACCCACTGTGATCGCATTCAGAATCCCTCTTGAGAGTTTGTTTCTAAAATCCATGGTGATCCTATTTTGATCGGGTAACTTGATTTGTAATCGATTATCAGGATAATAGTGAGTCGGCTCCGGTAATCTTGGTAAAGTGGTTCCTCTTCTAGAAGCTATAAAAATCAATCTTCTTCTCTCTTGAGGTGTACCATATTGCGCAGCTTGAAGTACACCAAACCTAAGTTGATAACTGTCAAAGAAATTCTCTTTTAGATACCAAGAAGGATCATAGATAAAGAAAAAAAGAAGTACAGAAAAAGAAAAGAATCTGACTCAACTCTAGGGTAATCATCGTACCACAAATCAACCTAAGGAAAGCGTGAGTAAGGACTTGGTGAGATTGATGATCAACCAACTGAGTCTTTAAGAGTCCTCTGACCTAAATCATCAAGAAACAAAAACAAAACCTTCAAACGAATTGATCTGAATGATAATCAAAACACATTTGAAATTCAAACTTACATTTTCAAAATAAACATAAGTCGGTTTGAGATACTCGACAAAAGAGATAGCTGTTCCACACAAAGCGTTTTTAGAATCTTCACCTTTTCTCAAAACATTCAAAGTAGAATGTCCACCACTACAAAGTTAAAGAAGAAAACACATCAGATTCAATCAGACCAAGCTTCAAGAGAGAAGAAAAAGGAAGCTTACCAAGGAAAACCAGCAGTGATGAGATCAAAATCACCCGGTTTGGGTAATTGATCAGGAAAGATTTGAGATCCTGTTCTTAAATCTTTGACACTTGATCTGCCAGATCTTGTTTTACCATTCATCATCAATGAAAGAATATCATTCACATCAGCACAAAAGACTTTTGATTCTGGAAAATTGATCCTACAAACCAATCCAAAAATCCAAAAATCATCATCATCAGCATGAAAAGATTGATAAAGAAAAAGAAGATGATTGGATGAAGTAGAAAGTAAGAGATGAGTGAAGTGAAGAGAAAGACTTACGAAGCTGTTTCACAAGCAGGAATTGACCAATCAATAAACATTGTACTCTTTTCTTCAGTTAAGCCATTTTCAGAAAACCCAAGTGAAAAACTACCGATCCCTCCAAACAATTCCAGATGACTTAATTTCATTTGATCATAATCTTGAACCAATTCTTTTAATTCGATTTTCTCTTCAACTTGATCGATTTGATTTCTAAAAGATAAATAAGGTATTAAATTCGAATCAAGATTGGGAACTGAACAAGTTTGATTTTGTTGAGTTTGAGTGGGTAAAATACTATAGAATCGATTAGGTGAATTTCGAATGTTTTGAATTTGTTCACAAAAGGGTTTGGAAGATTGAGATGAATTCAAATTTGAAAAATCATCTTTTAATTTAACAAAATGATCGATTTGACATTTTCCTACTACTTCATTTAAACCATCTACAATTTCTTCGGTATCGGTGATCCATAATCTACAATCATCTAAATAAAAATAATCATCTTCATCCATTCTTGTTCCAGGCCATGGTTTTCTAGCATAAACCTTTACAAGGAGTTTGATCGATTTGTTTTTTAAAGAGTTTTCTAATCGAGTGTATTCTTTTAAAGGTACTTGAAATTCTTCATCAGTTAAATCAATCGAAGGATTCAAGTTGGATCGGATTTCTGAAATTTCAATGATTTGTCCGATTTGTTCTTTACCTTTAGTTGAAGAACTTTTGACAAAACTAATATAATCCCAAAGCTTATAAGTTTTGGTTCCATTGATTATAAATCCTAATGAAAGATGTTGATCATCTGGTCCTAATACAATTTGATGAGTATGCGGATCTCGTATCCAATCTATTTCTCTGGGAATTGAGATACATCGTCGACAGAGCGCGCTGGGAGAGTTGGGGACTTCGAATGAATCAGAGCTGGTCGTGAGTAATGGAGGAGGAGGTTTTTCAAGCTGAACAAAAGCACCCTCTGTAGGTAACCAACGGTATCTGATGAAATAACCAATGAAATGAGATTTTTCTAAACAAGGTAAAAAAAAGAATAAAACATGATGATACATACCGACAATGATATCTTTTAGAAAGAGAAGGATTGATCGATTTTTGATCAGAAAACGTAAATTGAACATCTAGGAGTTCATGAATCAGAATCAATTCAAATTCAAAACATTGATCAATCAAGACCAACTC
Organism: Melampsora americana; assembly: GCA_022264835.1. Lineage (NCBI taxonomy): Eukaryota > Fungi > Basidiomycota > Pucciniomycetes > Pucciniales > Melampsoraceae > Melampsora > Melampsora americana. The sequence goes on along the minus strand of JAIFHY010000101.1, from coordinate 211,942 downwards.
GTGATCATCGGCTGATTGACCTAAAAATGTATCAGAAGCCTAATGAGAAAACCCACAAGATCAATTTCAAAAACCATATGGTGATAGTTGAGAGAAAGAATGGATGATTTTAGTCAAAAGATCATTAACCTCTTGAAGTCGAATCCCATGAAAAAACTTCTTTCCATCCCGCTCAAAAAGAGATTCGATTAAGAAGAAATGTTGAAACGGTTTAGAATCAGGTTGAGAATCAAATTCTAGTGAGTAATGATCTAATCCTGATATTTTATATTGAGTAAGATTACAGGGTTGATTCTTGAGAATAACCACTTGAGACAGATTGATGATTGTATGACGAAATTTGACAGATGAATAAAATTCTTCACCTCTTTCTGAAGTTTTGATAGGTTGGTCTTCAGTCCATGATAAGTGTTCTGAAGTGATATCAAGATGATGTGTCTGATCTGGATTGATAAGTTGAGGTGTCTGATCTTCATTGATTACTTGACTTTCTACCAATTTGATTTGTCTGAAATAATTTTTGAATCTACTAAAGGTGATAGTTGACATGACTGCTGGCAATTGAGTTTGATTAGAATGAGATTCTTTATCAGATTCATATTCATCGTCAGAAGGTGGTGAAGAATGAATTGGATTGAAATCAGAATCGTATCCTAAAGTCGGGGACTGAGGTCTAGATAAAGAGACAGTGGTTTGTCGTGTTGAACCGGGTGAATGAGTTTCAAATGGAGTAAGATCATTCTCATCTTCTGAATCATTAAGTGGACTAAAATCTTGCTTTGTTGAAGAAGGTCTTGATGTTTCTGATGGATTTAATTTATTGGATGACAATTCATGATGTTGTAAATTGGTTTGAGATCTGGATCTATGTAAATTTTTCAAGTCAGGTGTATAAGGAATGTGAATGGTGACTCTAGATCGTTTGTTAGGATGATGAGATTCTGATGGATTTTTCCGCTTAAAATGGGGTTGAAGTTTTTCTTGATCAAAGTCTTGATGATTCGATGATTTTGAAGGTGAAAGTGACTGGGCTGGTATGAGAACAGATAAAAACTTTGATGTGGTTCTTTTCATTCTATTTAACCTTTCCTCTTAGATAGAAGAAAGGTTTGGTTGTATAATTTTCAGTACTTGATTTTGCAAATCCAAATCAACTTTGAAATCCTAAAGAACAAAAGAAGCAAGAGATAGTGATTGATTGATGGATGAAGTGAACAGAATCAGTTTAGTCATTCATCAAAGCACGAAACTTGAGATGGGAAGGGTAAAGAATCGAGGCTCACCGGACAGAATTTTGATCGAAGGAATTTCAAAAGTGTTTGAAGATAATTTGACTTGAGAATCAGAAGAGAGGAAGACAATCGGTGGATGTGATGTTACATCTGTGACACCCATCTATAAGAGGTGTTACAACTTTCCAACGATCAATGTGGAATATTTGGTATTGAACAGTCAAAGATATCTCAACTCTTGGTTTGTACAACCAAGATTTAAGAAGATTAGATAGTTTGATGAATGAATTGTATTTGATGTCAGAGTCATTAGAAAGAAATCAAAGTCAACTTGAAGGATCAGATGAAAGTTTGAAGAATGAGAATTCGAAAGAAAAAGATAAAGAAAAAGAAAGATTATTTGAAAAGAAGCCAAATCTCTTATCAATCAATCAATGGATCAGAACCATCCATAGAAAGATGGTCAATCCAACGATTTTTTCTTCCAAACTTCTTTGCTTGCTGAGTCTTAATTTCAGAAATTAAAAAACAAATGAACCTTTCCCTTTCTCTACTAAAATCCTCACTTTTTCTTATGTACGAAAATGGTTTAATTAAATTTGTATATATCTGATTTGATTAAACTTGAAGAAACTGCTCACATCTTACTGAAAATCTTGACAGAGTAAAACCTTTTTCTGTCATCAGTAAGAGAATGAATTGAACCTGGATTACCCATCACCCGAGGCAATCATGGCACGCATGAACGGGGGAAGCTGAATGGTGTCACTGGGAATGGTTTCGGGGTTTCAAGCAATCAAATCACCCGTTCATCACCCTCTTTCAATTACCCCTTTTTGTTTGAATCCGATTCTTCTCAGGTTCTTCTCCCTCTTTCAAATTCCTGTTTGTCTTCACATGAACTATATCAAGAAATATATTATTATTATTCAATGAAGAACGATTTTTTTCCAAAAAGTGATACTTGGATTTTATTGCATACAAACACTATGGCTAAACAAGTTGAACAAGAAGAAGACTATTTTAACTTGGGCAGTCAGTCATCTAGTCGGAGCAAGAGAGTTCATTGACAATTTGAACGTTTGGTAAAGAAGAAAGATTTTACTGAGCCCATTTGGACCGTTGATGACCCGGTCTGCAAGAATATTGGCTGCATCGGATCGGGTTGAGGATCCGATTTGTGAGAATTGAGGGTTGGGTAGGTTGACCTGGCTTCTTGTGTTGACCGTTTGAAGGCGTTTGCAAGTTGCCCAGTAGGCGTCTGGGAGGTGTCGCCTTACGTTTGCTCGGCGATCACTGCAAAGGCAGTTCTGACCGCCTCCAGGCAACCGACCTCGATTGTCTTCAGGCCATTGAGACCGTCCTGAGGTTTAGTCAAAAGACAAGTTTGATGGTAATGAGCCCTTGAGCAGTATGTGAAGAATGCTCATCATCTGCTTATGGAGTTTCGCTTCATGGCTGGTTTCAGTCAAGGAGAAAATCGATTGCTTGACCGAAACTGAAGAGAGAAGAATAGCGAGATTGATGAAGGTGAGGATGAGCTCTTATGGTTATGGTGTGCTTCGATATAAGTTTGATGGTGTAGAACTCTTGTTTTTGTCACTCGGTTGACTTATGATTCTCAGCCGATTGAAGTTTTCTGAATTGATGATTGAGAAGATCAAAGTAGAAGATTGAATGAAGAATGGTGAGAATTACCCATCGATGGATGAGTGTTTTATAACATTCTCCATAACAATTTAGTGAACTCTTCAATCGAACCCATCTTGAGCATTCCTTCTTCAATGATGATGTCTTGTTTACCTTCTCATCATCCATCTTTCCTTCACTTTCATTCATCTATCTACTCAGCATACTCTCATAACTCATTCATCATCAATCCAATCCAATCCAATCCATCCTCTTCTCTGCTTTTATTAACATCAGAAATTGAATTTCTTTTAATCTGATCTTCACATTAGCTTTTCATTCAATCTGTTCCATTAAACCCATTTCGAATCAATCCTTATCACTCAGACTTTCATCTTTTTACTTTTACTTTTAATCCGAAAAAGATTTCGTTCATATTTGATCTTATTCTCTATGAATCATTCAAAACATTTCAATGAGATCGGATCATCAAATCGATCATTAGAATCTGATAGAACATTATCTTTAAGAGAATACTCATTTAAATCAAATTCAGTAAACCAACCTTCAGAACCTGATCTCAAACAAACCTCATCAAATTCAACCGAAAGATCATCTTATTTTTCTAAACAAAATGATGATGATGATGATTTACTAAAAGAGAAAAAGATAAAGAATGAAGGATTCAAGTCTATGATTTCAGATGCCAAGAAATTTAAATTAGATTTAAGTTTTAATCGAAAAGAAAATTTAAATGATCAACTCGAATGTCAAAGTCCAAAAAGTTTAAATTCAAATCCAACAAGAGATCTTTCAAATTTCTCAAATAAAAATCAATCGACTCATTCACCTTTACCTTTACCTTTACCTTCACCTTCGATTAAGGATGAGAAATTAATGAATTCAAAAGAATTGAAAAAGGTTTATTCTAAATGGAGATTTCCGATTAGAACTGATTCGGTTAGAGGATTAACTTGGGGACCATTTAAGGATGAGAATTTAGATTGTCTTATTAAAACTAGAAGTCAAACTCGAAAAGGTAATCGAAAGATTTATGTAATCCTTAGAGCTTTGGAAACGGATCAAGTTCAAAATGTAGAAGGAGTAGAAGAGAGAGAAGTTCAAGAAACGGTTGAGATTCAAAAAATGGATTCGGAACTGATTGAAAGAAGAGATCATTTGATTCCATCCATCAAGTTCATTGATGAAGAGACTCCATCGAAGGAGTTTGAACATCAAACTTTGAGAACAAGAAAATCTAAACGAGAACTTGAGATCGAATTTGAACAACAAGAAATCAAATCAAACCATCAGAAGAAACGAATCAAATCGAATCATGAATTAAAAGAAGTTGAATGGAAAATCAAAGAATCGAATTTAAATCCATCATCTTCAGATGATTACCTTTTTTACTTTAATTCGATTCAATTCATTCAACCTGATTATCAATTCATTCCAACCCAAGATTTAATCGAAGTCAAATCTTGATTTCTCTTCTTGGTTTTAATTTCTTTCTTCAATGGTCAGTCTTCCTTTTTTTCTTGGGGGGTGGGGAGGTTTCTGGTATTCTTATCACTTTTTTGATTGACTCTTTCTTTGGGTTTTTTTTTCTTTTCTTTTTGATGATTTTATTTGAATTCAGATGAAATTTGTTTGGATTGAAAAATTTAAAAGATTTGAATAAATTGAAAGATTTGATTGGATTGAATCCTTCTTCTTATTTATTGAGTTTTTGTAAAAACTCTAATAATTGAAATGTATCATGTTTTTTTTTCTTTTTTTGATTGTATTTTTATCATCTTCATCTTTTAATTTTTTGATCTTTTGTATACTAATTTTTTTTCTTTTCTAATATATATCACATATAGATATCATATATATATATATATATATCAAAAATAGAATTTATGGTATTGATTATCTTTCTAGAATTTTTTTTCTTTTTTAAAAAAAGAAATTAGTTTAATCTTTATTTTTTTTTATTTTTTTTATCTTATATGTATGATCCTAAAAATAAGAATTAAATTGATATTAAAAAATCTGTTTTATCAAGTTACAAATTGATTTTTTTGTTCAAAAAATGAGAATTTGAAATCTTTTTTTTAGTGATTCTCACTTTTTATATCTTTAGGTTTTTGAAGAATTAATTTATAAATCAGTTTATCTATTGATTCCTGATTTCTTTTTTCTTTTGACTCTTACCTAAATCAATTTGACTTTATTAGATAAATCAGGTAGATTTCATCTGAGTTTGAAAAGAGATTGGTTATTGAATGGAAATTATGGTTTTTTTAGATGAAGATATACATGGTAAGATCTGATTGAATTCAGGAAAAGAGGTTGATCAAAAATTTCTTTGATTCACCAAAGAACAAGTGATCTTCATTAATAGTGGTGTACAAACATAGCACCCATGATGAAAACCCATGATAAAAACCCATCAAAACCCATCAAAAAACCCCATCAAAAAGATGGGTTTTTTCACATGGGTTGAACTCAACTCAATCTGAGCACCCATATGTGAAAAAAAAAACCATATGGACTCAACTAACTCAAGTAACCCTTCCCCCTCCTTGCCGCCGCAACACATCCCCACTTCCACACCTACTCTGATATCCAACTCCGTCCAAAGTCCTTCAGTATCCATCAACATAAACGCGGCGGAATCTCAGCCTGGTTCAACCTTGACCCCATTTGTAATCCCCACCCTCTCCTCGGCTGATTGGGCACAAACTCAACAACTCGTCACCTCAGATCCATCAAACTTGATCAGCCAACCAGTGTCAAATTTGGTTATGGCTACTCATGACGCACCTCAGAAGAAATGAGGACGGCCTCAAAAAGCACCAACAACTGCTTCTCAAAAGCCTTCCCACAAACAAAAAGCGCTTGATTTGTCTCAACCAACCAACTTGAATACTCAAATTGAACCTACACAAGAATCTCAAGCCGATACGCAAACCAAACAGGATGATGATAACGACAAAACCAAGGGTAAAAAATGCTGGTTCACCCCCAAATCTGATGGTAAATCAGACATAGACCTTGTGGCCGAATGGTGCAGTGATTTCAATAACTTCAACGCTTGGCGGACCCAACTGAAGAACATGGTCTCTGAACGAGTTTCCGAGTACCTCGTTTCAAAAGGGCATGCAAATAGAGGAGGGCAAGAGTGCGCAAAGAAGGTAAGTCTAATTTTTTAATTAGACTACGTTATGATTTGTCTTATCTGACTATCCCACTATGTAGATTAATACGCTTGTAGAGTAGTTCCACCAAGCAAATTTGCTCAGACAAGCAACTGGGGAACGCAATCAGAATGTCAATATTGAATTCAAGGTTTCAAAAGAGGAGCTTGCGGAATTTAAATGGAATAAAAGGAGGGTTAAGAAAAGTGAGGAAGAAGGGGGGAGTCTTCAAGGTACGTGTGTCTTTATGTAATTAGATTCTTCTAATCTAACCTCTCTCTTTATCAAGTGAGAATTCTACGCAGATGTCCATGGTATGAGGAGCTGGAGCCGGTACTTTGAGATCGGCCAACGACAAGCCCTTTGGCGTATAGACACTCACTAGGTGATCAACTCCAGCGCTCGAGTTTGTCTTCAGCCAACAAAAAAAGGTCTCAAAGTCCAACCAAAACAACTCAGCCGGAAACGTCCAAAGACACCCCACCATGCCATCAAGTTGAAGACAACTTACCTAATTCACAAGATTCGGCCACTCCAATCATGCCTCAAGGTCCACATTCCAACAAACCATCTTGGCTAGTGACCCCCTCCCCTTGTAATCTGCCTAGCAAACAACCTTGAAGCAACACTAAAGATGTTTCAAGTGGAACTAAAGGGTCCCCTCAAAACTCCGTGGATATATTTTCCGCACTTAATTGACTTCCCACCAAACAAGACATGGAGGAGAGCAAGATACGTGCTCTCAAAACCCAAGAAAACATGAGCTCGAACTTCAGCAAAGAATTGTCCAGGATGATGACAACCAATTGAGCTACGGAGATGGCGACCAAAGAAAACATAGCTATTTCAAAGATGAACGTTGACATTCAAATGGCTCATAGCAAGATGGTAGTGGAACTTATCCGAGGTAACATGGAACCAGCCGCGGCGGAGGCCCTGGCTCTGCGCTTGTTGCCAGACGTTCAGCCTTCAGCGAGTCAGTTGCTTGTTAACCCTCTGGATCTGGGTCAACAAGCGACTAAGTATGGCCTGTGTGGATGATAATATACCTTATGGATATATTTTGAAGTTTTTGTTTTCTGTTGTCTGGCTATATAAAATTTTTCCTAAATTAAAAAAAAATGTTTCTATCTAAAAACCCGCAAAATGATTGTGATACATGATTGGTCTCTTAGGTGTGCTTCCCGCTTTGCAATATAAAATTCTTTAGAATTACATTAAAATCAAAAACACCTTATCTGAGATATCAAATCTCTCAGAGATATTTTTCTAAACCTCAAGCTTATGTGACAAAGCAACATGAGCTACTTTCCTTTGGAAGGAAATTTTTACTTAGTCATACAGTGGTGTAAAATTTTGAGTGAAACATGTAAGTATAAAGTCTCAATTTCATTCTTTTGGAAACACAATTATAAGTATAAACTCTCAATTTCATTCTTTTGGAATCACAAACAACTAATCAAATCACATGGCAGTGAGTACAAGTGAGATGAAATCAGTGAATATATCATTCTTAAATTATAGTACGTCAACACCTTTGAGTGTATAGTTTTGAGATACATCTACATCAAGCATAACCTTTGTCAATACAAAAAGCCCGGAATAGACAATCACAGTGTGAATTTCCTAAAGAGTCAAGATAGGCCAACCTCTGAGCATTGGTAAGGGTGTTGTCTACCGCTTCAGAGTTGGCATTCAGATTGATTCCCACCATTGCAGAACCATGCTCGATCACAAAGTTGTGAATAACGACGCATGCTGATATCCAATCAACTACATATTTGGCCTCTTTCCCGTTTCCAATTGATAGTCGTAGTTCATGAAGGGAACCAAAACGCATCTGTAACATTCCATTGTAATGTTCAGATGTGATTCGTATCTTTGACAGGGACTTGTTGAAGTGATTTTGAGCTTCGGACAGTTGGCCAGATCGTGATTGTTTGGTTACCGGTACAATGTTTTCTATAGATGCATAGCCCAAGTCAGGTACAATATACTCACCCTCTGAAAAGAAGGTTGAGATCTCTTTATAGAAGTGAATCAAGTCTAATCAGCTGATATGCATTGATAACTAAATGAGCGGAGAATGAAGAAAAGGACTTACACCCGTTGACTTCAACACTTGTTGATCATATGCGCTTCCACACCAACCGTGATGAGCATAAAGTATCTTCAGACAATCATCACATATCAGAAGCAAATTTAAAGCGTAGATGGACTTCCGAGTATAGTAATCCTCCTTGTTTTTGGAGGGAGTGTAGGCTAAAGGGACTAGGGTTCCGTCAATAAAGCCAATGCAATCTTTGAACCAAGAATGTTGACCGATTTGTTGCTTGTTTTCCACTTGCTAATCTGCATTGGGCCATCGTACAAAATGTGACTCCAGCCCAAGAATCACATGGATGCAGCGTTTAGTGTAGGTTTTTACACTACCCTCTTGCAAAGATGAATTCAAAAATCAATAAACATATGTCAGTTCCAGATCAATTGAGTAGAGCAAGGCAGAGAGCAGTGGGGCAAACCTGACAAGGAGAAGTGCTTTGCCTTCATACCACAGGATCCCCTGTTTCCGTACAGGCCCAGGTTAGTCATGGTCACCAAGAGCTGCCACTGGACCGGTGCCTGATTGCAATTTGAGTTGTTGTGAAATATAGGATTCCCTCCTATTTGGTGGAGAAGATTTGTAAAGCACTCCCTTGACATCCTTGCCTAACCAGTTTGAAATTGAAACGGAATCAAATCGAGTCATCAAATAGCAGATAGAGGAAAAAGATGAAGTTGAACTCACTGCCATAAACCAAGTCCGATCCGTCTCATCAAACCAAGCTTGAAACGTTTGAGCCTTCTCACTAACACAAGGCTGACGAAGTCTGGGTAAGGGGTATCTCCTTCTCTTGGCTTCTTCTTGTATCATCCATACAGTAGACTCTGACAAAACCGATAGCCGTCAAAAGCGGTAATCTTGGAAAACCAATATATTTTCGGCCCAATAAATTCTTATTTACAGTGAGATTTCCGTTGACAAAACCAATACTCGGCAAAAAACGATAGTTTTTGACCCAATTTTTTGGGTATCGGTTTTCTCAGAGTCTACTGTAGCGCTTCTACAATCGATTTTTCATTGGCCAATCTTCGCTTACGTTGTTGAATGTGGGCACGCTTGTTCATGAAAGAGCATGACATGACGGTGAAAGCAAATATGAATGTTTGTTCTTCATATCTGACAAGTTTGTCTGAATCAATGAGGTCGTTGTGGTTGTCATTGTTTTCGTCGTCATTGTTTTCGGATTTCAATACGGAAAGCATAATTAAACACAAAATCCAAGTCGGAAGGAAGCTTGGTGTAGTGGTGATGGTTGAGGAGGAGGCAATGAGCAATAAGTGAAGTAAAATTAAGGCATTAAGAGATGCCAGGAGCTGCCTGTGCCTTGTGACTCTAGGCATGTTGTGGGATGTGATGGGGGTTGAGGCGTTCAAACCTTTCAATGAAAACCCATGATGAAAACCCATCTTTTTGATGGGTTTTTTTGATGGGTTTTGATGGGTTTTTATCATGGGTTTTCATCATGGGTGCTATGTTTGTACACCGCTAATGATTTAAATTAATTAATGATGTTGATGTGAGATTTGTGGGATGAGTTAAGGAGTTGATGTCTAGATGATTTGAGTTAAAAGATATCCAAAGAGACTTTACTGAGAACTGTGATAAGATCATCTCACTAGATAGGATCAATTCTAAGATCAATGATCTTGTTTAGGAGATGATAGAAATCTCATATTATTGACTATCAAATCATCATCAAAAAGGTAATTTCAAACCCTGACTGATCTGGTTAATAGTATTGAGTGGTATGTACAGATCAGTGATGAGTCTTATGAACTGATTTTGAATGAGATCACAAACATATATGAGATAGTCAAATGATAAGCTACAATTCAGAACTTGGTTTTTGGAAAACATCAATGCTCAAAAAAAAATACATGTTGATGAACCTAGAAGAGCTTAAAACATTGAGCTAGTTGGATCTACACTGACCAAACTAGATCCATCACCAAAGATGTTTGATCCAATTCCTTAACCAAAAAAAACAAACAGAAATAGTGACCAAGATTGAAGTTGAGAAGACTGAAAGGATGAACTAATTAAGATCAGACTATGTATAACCCATATGATTTTCTTGACACTTTTCATGAAGTTTTACAAAACCTGTTTCCCCAAGAAATCTGAGACTTATGTAGAATATCTTTTGATTTTTCTGGACTTTTGGATTCACTTCACTCTGATATAAGATCCAAAAGCAAATTCAAATCTGTCATTTTTTTTTTCATTTTTTTTCTTTTCAAAAGGCCAGTAATCCAGAACTACGGAAGCCGTGACGTGAAGTGACCGCCACGCTGTTTTCAAATTTCGGATTTTCGATTTCAGATTTCGAAATTTGGAAATTTCAAAATTTTTGAGAACAAGTGCCCCTAAAATGATAAATCGAATTGGCTCGCTCTTATCCACCCCTTTGCGCCACCGTTTAATTCTTCTTGTCAACCTCGTGATAATCCACTAAGACCTACTACTACACATCACTAATCCTTAATATCACTAATCACTACTTCACATCACTTAATCACTACACATCAAAATGTTGAATTGGCTCTCTCATCTCCACACAATCTGTATTTCCAAAAAAGATACAGGAAACGACAACAAATATGTGGAAATCAATCATGAAAGAAACCCCGCAAGCCGTTGATTTGACTGAAGCCTTGTGCAAAATTGAAAAACGGGTACACGTGATGATAGAATACCGTAAGGAAGACCTGATCGACGGAGACATGTGATCGAGAGTGTTGGGCTGCGTAGAGAGTTAAGGGCTTATGTCTTCCTCGAAGTATATCTTCGAGGTGCTAATAGAACACATTTTAGGATCTAGGATGATCTTTAAAATTATTATACTTTGATTTGAAGACCGAAAAATCTGTAGATCTCAAGTTCGGTATCTTGAGTCTACCTAGTTTAATACAAATCTTCAATCTCACTTTACTTACTTTTTGATATTTGCAAGTTGGATGACTAGAAGTTTCATGATGTTTAATTTCTAAAAAGTTTTCAAAACATGATCTTTAAAACATGATTCCTAACTCAAGATACTCAAACTGAAGCTCAAGAAGAAGAGATCATCAAGAAAAATGTCTTGGAAAGTTGACTGCATTTGTTTCGAATCTATTTAGAAAATGACATTACCAGTCCATAAGATTCATTTTCTCATCATCAAAAGTTCAACTTTGCAAGATGATTGTGATTGAATACTCAGGGGTGAGGTTTTTATACAACAGTCAGAGTTGAGATCAATCATACATCGTCAAAGTATTCTGGATTGTTTTCTTCTAGTATATTGAACTTCAGAGTAAATGAGTTCATATGTAGGGTGTGATAATTTTCCTCGTTTCTTGCTTGCTTGTTTTATATTATCAGTCATCTCGAGATCAGGCGTACTCTCCAAATTGTGTATGTCCAATTTGTTCAGCATGTTTACGCGCATGGAACATTTACACAAGTATCTGGAAATTGTGAAGAGTTAATCACAAATCAAGGTGATTACACCATGGAACCTGATATTTTCACACAGTTTTTGTCACTTAGTCATTGATTGTTCTACAATTGCAACATGAGGCTGTTTTAAACAATTGATGCTAACCAGGTTCACAGCTAGGAAATAAAGTGGTGCATTTTTTTGTATTTTTTTACAAAAATCTAGATAAGAAGGAATGGCAAGAACTGGCTGTTGTGTAGATCTTGGAATGGATCATGAATAATTTGTATGTTTAAGTGCTCCTTGATTTACATGGATTTTGTGAACAATAAAGAATTAACCTGACTGATCCAAATGTTCATCTTCATAGAACCCCTCTAAACTCGCAGTAGCCAAGAAGGATTGCGTCAAGGACCTCATCATTTATTTCATTGATTTCATGTTTTTAGCAAGTTGATCACAAGGTTTACCAAGCTGATTGATTGAATGATAATTTTGATTGAGTGAAGGATAATTTTGTTTGGGTGAGTGATAATTTTCAAGAAAAAAATGTAATTTAAAAAAACACGCTTGGTGATGAGTGGTGATCGTGGTAGCTGGTGACAATGAGCATGTGGTGTGTTGTGTGATGTGTGATGTTGAAAATCTGGAAGCAGAGATAAATTTCAAACAAAAATTGAAAATCCAAAATCCAAAATCCAAAATCCGAAATTCGGAAACAGCGTGGCGGTCACTTCACGTCACGGCTTCCGTACAGAACAGAGCCCAACGTGTTTTGCTTCTGGAAAAAAAGTGTTTTTCTTGAAAGATTTTATGAACAGTTTTCATATTTTCATACTTATTTGTGTATGTATGTACAACAGGTAAGGGGTTAAAAAACTTCCTTTGGACTTGACCTCAGATGGTTCTCCTGAAAACTTCTTTAAGAATTCTGGTTGCTGAAAAACCAAGAAAAATCCATCCCAATTTAAACAAAATTGTGGATTCAAACTTATCCAAAGTGAGCGTTTGAGAAAAACCCATGAACAAAGAAAAGAAAAAAAAAAGTTGGGTTTTCATGGATGTTCTTCTCATAGGTTTTTCATCTTGGCATGTAGGTTCGTATAGCCAAATTGTCAAGGATTTCTTTACATCTGGTTTTACATATATCTCTTGTGGATGTTAATTTTTTTCTTTTGGTTTTTGAAGACTGATGATTTGTTAAGAAACAGATAGATTAGGTGAAATTGATGATTATTCTTCACAGTTCATAGCTTAAGTTTTGGTACATAGATAGTTCCGTGACTGACCATGAGGATTGAATTTGAGCAAGGGTATTGACCCACAGTGACATATATTATTTACTTGATGGTGTGAAGAAGGCATGAGAATAGAGAGTTTATAACTTGAAAGATTAAAGAGAGTATGTACTTAGATTGAATTGGTTCAAATTGAAAGATGATTTGAAATTTAGGTAGATACACATACAGGACTCAAACTTAGAAAGAGGTGAAGGAAGTTTGATGATGGAAGGGAAAGTGAAAGAATGAGTTAAAAATTTAAGAGTATTTTAGAAATCCAAGTTGGGTTCTTGGATGCTGAAGAAATCAATCCAATCGAATCCAATCCCATCAGAGGATAGGTCGTCTTTTTTGATTGAAGATGTCGAATCTTACCAATCAACCCAATCCAAATCACAATAATGGTAACTTAAATAATAATAATCATGGTAACTTAAATAATAATAATTTGATAAATGAGAATAATAATAATTTAAATCCACTTCATTACAATTATCAAAACGTTTCAACTCAATTCATCCAACAAGTTCAAAGAGCCCAACAAGAATCAGCTCTCAAACATTTAACACCACAACAACTCACACTTTACTATCAACAACAAGCACAACAACCATCCCAGATGATGCCTACTTCTCCTTCTAATCAAATCAACCCAACTCATCAAGTCAAAGATCAAGAGTAAGTGACTTTCACCACTTCAAATCAACTCAACAAGCTTATCGATTCCAATTCCAATTCTAATTCCAATTTCAATTTCAATATCAGTTATGTTTATTTTCAAAGGATCCCTTCACAATTCTCTAAAACCACTTTAGAAAAAACCACAGCTTGTAAATTGAAAATCGAACATATCTATCGTAAAGCAGTAGAAGAAGCCATCGAACGTAATCAAAGGTAAAACAAAACCCCACAGATTCTCTTCATTCACATCGATCATCTGATTCACCAAAACCAATTCTTGTCTGTGTGTGTTTTGACAGACGACAAGAAGTTGAGAAGAAGATTGCATCAGAACCGAATATAACCGAAGAAAGAAAACATAGACAATTAGCTAATCTAGGTCGAACGGAATCCAGTTTTTTAAGATTGAGACGAACTCGATTAGGTTTAGCTGATTTTAGAACGGTGAAGGTGATTGGGAAAGGAGCGTTTGGTGAAGTGAGATTAGTTCAAAAAGTCGATACGGCTAAGATTTATGCGATGAAGACTTTGAGAAAATCGGAAATGTTTAAGAAAGATCAAGTAAGGTTCTTCTTTTCTTTGAATCGGATAAGAAGTGATGAGAGTGAAGATGGAGGTTGATCTTTTTCGGTTCATTTCCATCTCAGTTAGCACATGTGAGAGCTGAAAGAGATGTGTTGGCTGAATCGGATTCACCTTGGGTGGTTCAATTATACTATTCATTTCAAGATTCACAATATCTTTATCTCTTGATGGAATTCTTACCAGGAGGGGATTTGATGACGATGTTGATCAAATATGATACGTTTAGTGAAGATGTGACTAGATTTTATATGGCTGAATGTGTTTTGGCCTTAGAAGCCGTTCATAAGTTAGGATTCATTCATCGGTAAGCCTCTTTCTCTCTCTCTCTCTCTTAACTTCTTCAATCTCACTTCTTAATTTGATTTTGTTCAATCTTCCTTCATCATTCTAACTTTGAATTTTATCTTGATGAATGATGGATGTGTTCTAGGGATATTAAACCTGATAATATCTTGATTGATAAAGATGGACATGTCAAGTTATCTGATTTCGGACTCTCCACTGGGTTTCATAAACAACATGATTCAGCTTATTATCAAAGATTATTAGATGGAGATTCATCTACGAATGCAGCTCCACCCCCTAATCGAAACTCCGTTGCGATCTCCTCGATTAACTTAACCGTTTCATCTAAAGATCAAATCGCGACTTGGAAAGCGAATCGACGTAAATTAGCGTATTCGACCGTCGGCACACCGGATTATATCGCACCTGAGATCTTCTTACAACAAGGTTATAGTAAAGAATGTGATTGGTGGAGTTTAGGCGCGATCATGTTTGAATGTTTGGTGGGATATCCTCCGTTTTGTTCACCTTCGGCTCATGAAACTTATCGAAAGATTATCGATTGGAGAAATGAATTGTATTTTCCTGATGATGTTCATCTTTCACGTGAGAGTGAAGATTTGATTAGAAGGTCAGTTTCTGTCTCTGTCTGTCTATCGGTTTGTGTTGTTTTGGTTCAACTTTTCATGATCTTGAGACTTGATTCAAGTTCAACTGACTTCTTTGGGATCGGTTTGGGTCTTGATTCATAGGATGATCACGGCTGCTGATCATCGATTAGGTAGGAATGGTGCAGAAGAGATCAAACAACATACATTCTTCTCGGGAGTGGATTGGCCTACCATTCGTAATATAGAAGCTCCATTCGTACCACACTTGAAGTAAGTCATTGATCTTCATTTGATATTTCACTGTGAATCTGTTTTTTTCTAAACTGGATTGATGATGATTTGTTTTGCTGTCTTCTTTTTTGAATTGGATTTGGGTGGGTTGAAACGTGTTTAGATCAGTGACGGATACTAGTTATTTCCCTACTGATGATTTGAATGATGTACCTACTGAACCGGTTGGGGCTGATACTGATAGTGGTAGTAAAGATTTAGCTTTCTTGGGTTATACGGTTTGTGTTCTCTTTCTTTATTACTTGTTTTTTTGATTTGCTTCTATTGAAGTTTAGAACTGATTAAGTTAGGATATGTTTTTTTTGTTGGTTGAAATAGTTTCGAAGATATGAAAATTCGGGAGCGAATGCTTTTTGATCGGTTTGATAAAATCAATTCATCCATCCATCAACCAACCAACCTACAAGGGTATCTTTTTTTTTGTATATTGGACTCTTTCTTTTGCATTTTTTTTTCAAAGATCAGAGCTGAATGAGGTTAAGGTTAAGAGAGAATGTGTGTGGGAAGGGGTTTGGGAAAGAGGTAGGAGGAGGAGGGGGAGGAAAGAGAATAGATGAAAGTTTTAGATGACGTGTGATTTTCCACTTCTTTCCATTTTTGGTGAACTCTTTAGTTCCGACTCTCATTTGGTTTTTTTGACTTTTGTTTTGTTTTGAATTGACTTTTTTTTTGAAAAAGAAAAAAAAATTGATGAAGACTTTTTTTTTGAAATTTTGGAATTGAGGAGTGAAGAATTGATTTTTTTGAGGTCAAAGAGGGTTCAGATTAACTTTGATGAGATTTGATTGTTTAGTTATTAAATGGAATGATTCTTATTAGACAGTCTTGGTTAAGAATGGGATTTATGAGCTTAATGATTGGTGATTGAGAGTGGATGGTAGTATTGAGAATGGATTTCAAAGAAGAGAATGAGTGGGTGAGAATGAGATGGGATGATGAGTTTATGTGTTCACTTGAGGGATTGAGGATGGATTTGTTAGGTTATGAATCTCTTGAGATCCAGAGTTTGATGATCAGATTTGTAAAAAGCCATATTCAATCTTTGTATGATGGACAAAAGAAGAGGTGATGGTAAGAAATGAAATCTTGATCAAACAAATAGGGGTTAGCGTTGGGTGGGGGGGCAAAGGCTGAGCAGACGAGGTGATTCATGAAGATGATCCTATGATCTTTTCAGTCATCATCTCCATTTGTGAAATAACATTTTATACTCCTTTACCTCAACTTTAGACTACACACATACCTTCAGAGGACAAAGATTGAATTTCAAATCAGTTATTTTTGATCAAGTCTATGACTGGTTTGACTTCTGATTGGAGTAGTGAATCTGATCATCAAATTCCTGTTGTTCAATTTCAAAATGATCCATAGGTTCAACGGGTTTGAACCATACCTACATAACTCAATTTCAAAGATCATTAACTAGAAAACTTTTCAGATTTTCACTTTAGTTTTGAAAAAAAATTGTTGGTCTAAAACTGTCCTACCTTTTTGGTTCGGTTCATAAAGTTTTATCTCAAGGCGTGAATCTGATCAAGTTATTTATTATACTTTTTTGATTTTTACTTATTTGTTGGGATTGATGTTGATGGGACTTGTGATCTATTCAAATTCACTTAAGAAAGATGATGGATTATTTTTCATATGTATATAGACCTATATAAATTTTCAAATCACCATTGGACTATGTTTTACATAGGTGTTGAGTTCAAAGATTCGAGATTGAATTCACTTGTGATGATCTGAAGAAGAGTTTCTTCATCTCGAAATGAAGCATTTCTGAGTGTAAAGTTCAATATATGACCAGAGAGAGAGAGCCTTTGAGAAGTGAGGAGGTAGAGCTGAGTGATCTAGGTAGAGAAAAAATTATAAATAGATGTACATATAAAACTTTTTACATCTATCATAATCAGTCTCAGATCATCTAGAACATCAGTTTTCTCAATCATTCATCTAGATTATTCAAAAATCAAGATTGAAATGGAGAAAGAAAAATTATTTTTGAACAAGAGACGGGATGGAAGGGAGTTTATCATTGAACTTGATCAACTTATAATCCGATCAACTTTAGATCTTTCCTTTCTTACTCACAACATTTATTTACTAGAGATTCAATCTGGATGATAAACTGAAGGAGACGAATTCCTAAATGGTCGACTAGCTAGAATTCAAACAGAGACTGCAAACCAAAAAGAGTTGCAGCGGGAGTGATACGCATCTGTTATTTTGTGAACATCTCCTTGGCCTGTCATGATCACTACCTATAACGGACAGACTGTGTGAGGGATATTGTGCTCTGCCTGTGGCATTGGGCTCCTCCTCACGACAGATTAGCCCAAAATAATGAAAATCCGAGGGGGTGCTCGGATCTCTCTAGCAATGGGCGGCTGAAGCAAAAGACCGGGATTTTGGATGAAAGCAGCTACGTACATATCTCATCATCTCCAAAAGATACTAAACTTGATCACTCTGGAGCACTCTCAAATCGATGAAGTCTGGTAAGTGGGAAGGTCATCAGATCTCCCGAAACCAATTTGACAGACACGAGCCAAAAAGAAGCAAAAGGCTGACATGGTGAAAAGGGGCAGTGCTCCGTCTTATGATCCAGGCTTGAAGAAGAAGGAGCTTCCCAGCTCCATGAGATTGGTCTGAATCTGATTAGTCAGAAAGGATTGCTCGTTTAATACCCTGTGAGCTCCGCCTCACGCGCTTCGTGACACTTCCGGACATTCAGCTTTTGGTAATACGAGGTACTGCGAGTGATGCGCCCGTGCACTTCAAAGATGTAGTCTCCATAGGTGGGATTCTTCAAGGCTCTTTGCCATCGGTTTTGACAGCGCCTGATCAAGGCTTGATCGTGTTTTATCATCCACACGTCTTCAGCCGCATCATCATACCTTTTACGACGCATGCCGTTTTCATCACTCCCTCCTTCGTTGCTCACTAGCTCGGAATGGTATCAAAACCCTTTTAGGGCCGCACTCACGTATGCTGTAAGTTACATTCTCGTCTCCGACCCTCATAAAAGAACGCAAAACAACTCAACAGTTGATTACTTTTTATTTTGGCTCTCGCGCGTCGGATGAAGGTGGGAGTGGTACACCCTGAATTCCCCAGATGGGCGTCAGGCTCCTTGCTTGCATTTGTTGCTATCAGAGCCATATTTGTAATCGCCTGTGCAGGGATTATATCGATACCAGTCTTCAAAGGCTCTTCAAGCCGGAGAAGGCATTTTTTCTTGCTTCATCGAGTATACCCGGAGGGAGGTCAGTTTGGCTATATTGACTAAAACAGGATTTCCTTCCAGGGCGAAATGTAATAAAAATTTGGCTGATGTCTTATCTATGATAGAGGGAGTAATTCCTTATTTGGTCCCAAACAGGTGTATGATCCTCGTGATGGGTGAATTATTGAGTAACATGCTCTATCTTGGTGAAGCTTGGTTTACCTATCGTGTGAGGAACAAGACCAGCTCAAGACCCAGCGCGAGCATCAATAGGTCTTTCAACTTATCATGATTTTTTTACCCACCATATAGTACTACGCAGAAGGGGGTGAGGAAGGAGGTTTCCGAAGGCTATGGCTGTTTTGGTGAGTCCCTCATGAGCCTCTTAGACCAAGGAAGCCTCGATTGACAATATCACAATCTGGCTTAGGTATACTGCCTCGTACGTCTCCATATCCATCTTGGGTAGATAGATAGGAGCTTCGTCTGCGCATCTTGAAAATTGATGTTATTCTTTTCTTTGGATGCGAAACGTCATGACGCGTGTTGATGGGATACAGATGGCTTCCGTAAGTGTATCCGACTTCATCTCTATGAAGGAATAGCAACAACTCACAAACCATGTCAGATCTTACTTGGGAATTGTTTTGAGCTCATGGGGCCTTTGCTACGCCTGGTGAGCCTCCTTAGATTAAACGGAAAGTCAGGAAGGCAAAAAAATCTGATATCAAAAGACTTCGTTCAGCTTCTGTGAGGTATTAAGTCCCAAAAAAAGACGAGCTTTGCGCATCATGTCACCAGTTTTTTACAACTTGATCTGGATTACGTGGGCAGCAGTGGCGACGGGTTTGACAGTGTATTGGGCCCTCAAGGCGGTTAGACTGTTTTCAAAGTTTCAAGACCATTTCAAGCTCATGCGTGATATGCTGGATTACTCATCCGCGTCGTGGGACACATACCACGACATCGCAAAGGTACCATTGAGGCTCCTTTTAACGGATATGAGGACTCTTTTTCATGATTGGCGGGAAATCAGAACATGGATGACCTGGTGGGGAAACACTTGGGCAGTTTTTGGCTCTGCCCTTCTTGTTGTAAGCCTTACTTAATCGATAAAAGTGATTGATGCTGACCAAGACTTCGAAATCAGTTCTACCTCTTTGTTGTATGGATATTACTTATGATGTTTAAGGAAGTGTTGCGCATGCGTGAGATAGATCACATGACTGTGGATGTTGCGCGGGCTTCTCCCATATGGGTCGAATTGGAGCTAGAATTTCGTAAGTCTGTTCAAAATTGGCCTCCTTAATCCTTTCGCGGAATAAAGTGTTTTCCCAATTTATTGTTTCGTGTCGATCTTAAATTTCAGGCTTCTTGTTGCGGTCTTCGTTCATCATTGCCCTAAGCATTGGCGCCCAAGTCTTCGAAGGATTATATCAAGCTATTGCCGCGGACCGTCTCGATGTGTAAGACAGAGATACGTTTTTTCATTCATCATCACAAGAAAACTGAACAAAAGCTTGACATCATTTCCTTTGACAGACGGAGCTGGAGGATTGCATCCGTACTTGTTTCACAGATTCCCGGAATGTGTATGGCACCCGCTCTACTTTTACAATCGGTAAGTCGTTGTATATCAATAATCTCATAAAGTATTGAGATGATAATATAGCTTATATCCTTCGGTTCATTCTAGTGGCATATATTCACAGAACGATCCAAAAACGAATCCCAGTTCCACCGTGTACCAAAGAACGCACAACAACGAAGAATTCCTAAAATGACGTCTCAGCTTTTGGGATGGGATACCACTCCGTATGTAGACGAAGAAGTCGATTTACAAGTCGCAAATTTTCCTGGTTTGCGCCCAGCTCAATCATTCCAATCAACCCTTCGATGGGATGGTCCAGGGTCTCTTGTTCATGATCGGGAAAAGGCCGATATTCATATCAGCATCACATGTTCAACTGTCGTCACCGAGGAGAATGGCGCAGATGAATAGTCTTGATATTATGACTCCTCACCTAAATGTTTCCATTCTGATTCAGAATGTCGCCAGTTTCAACCCACAAATGATTTATCTTTATGAAAGAATGCATAGAAATCTCCTTGTGATGCATATAATGTGTCTCTTTTCTCAAATAATCCATATCTATGGTTCTTTCTAAAGGCCTTATAGTTTCTTCACTCAGTCTTTTCATTTTTCAAGCCCAACCCGTGTTTTTCTTGATATTTTTTTTCATCATATTATGTTGTATCTCTTTGATTTTTTTGCACGTGGAGACTGACAACCTGTAGCTTACATTCGAATTCTTCTTGTCACATCTTGTGACAGTGTGATTGCATTTGTTACTATCTTTATTAATTGTGATCATGCTGACAGAACAAAATAGAGAACTCAGACGTGTCTGATAAAGGGGGAGGTGGATTTTTACACCCACTCGTTTACACCACATTTTTGCGTGTAAAAAAACTTGGTGTAAAAATCATTTTAGGGGGGGTAATTTCGAATTTTACACCAAATAATTCTTTTTTCTTTGGTGTAAAAATATTGGGTGTAAATAATGTGGTGCAAAAGTCTCTCAGAAGGCCTTAAAATTGAATTTTACACCCCTAGTTTTAGCACCAAATAATATGGTGTAAAATAAGTGGTGTAAAAATCATTTTATGTTGCCAAGAGTGAATTTGACACCACTTTTCTTTTACACTAAATAATGTAGTGTTAAATAATTTGGTGTCAAAATCATTTTACGGTCCCAAAAATGAATTTTACACTCTTTTTTTCATGATTTTACACCACTATTTCTTTGTCATAAGTGCTGTGTCAATACTTCGCATTTGACTCCGCGTGAGTGTCCCTCCTCCAGGTGGTCAAAGTTTAATCGGAATTTGAGCAAATTGAAATATATACTACATCAAATAAAAGTGAATAAGAAAGAAATGGAAAAGGCCATCATCTTATCTCCTACGCCTGGACTTCCTGACCCTGGCATGAGTTTCCCCATCTTCAGAAGGCTCCTCTCCATGAGCCTCCGCATCACGCTACTCTCCATCCAGCTTCTGAACAGCCTCCTCTTCAACCAGTACATACCCTTTCCAACCTTGTTTCTTTATGGGTACTGGTGTCCAAAGGAAACACAAAATGGGTCAGCTGAGCCCCTCTAGATCAAAGAGACGGTAAAATGTAAAATTGACCTGCTGGAGATTCAATCTTTGAATCTGAAAGCCCTTCTTTTTTCACCTGTTCATTAATCTTAAACCGTTTGGCTATCACTTCAATGCAAAACAAAATGTTAGAATTCAATAGATGAACATTAGAAATGTGTGATTTACCGGGTTTTGACTCAAGTACGTATTTAGCAGGAATGTTGGACTTTGTAATACCACCTTTTGTAGGTTTTGTTTCAGCTGGAACGTTGGACTTTGTTTTACCCGATTTTTTAGGTTTTCTTTCTTTAATGATGGCTGCTTCATCGCCATCTTGCTCAGAGGACATATCAGCATCGTCTTTGAGAGACGGAAGACCTCCTCCAAATGACGCCCACTGCGTTGGCATGGAGAAGGGGATTGAACTGGTGTTTTCTGGGAAAGTCCTCATCAAACCACGTATTGATTCCTTGATTTGAGTCGCGTCTTTTTGATCAGGTATCCGCGTGTAACACACCCAGCTGGTGTGAGGAGAGGGTCCAGCAATTTGTGATATATCTGGTTCCACGAGCTGTGCAATTCCACCATTGACAAGCTCGTCAAAATGCCACACACCTAGCATACCTTCAACTGACCGCACAACCTTGCACCAATAGTGGCTATTGGCCCAAAACCCGCGGCTAACCATCATGTATTTGAATGTTCCAAGTGTGATTCGTGCAGGCCAGTTAGTTTCACCCATAAATCTACCACGCTCATTCGGATGCAATCCCATGACTCCTTCCAGAAGGAAATACAAGTGCAAAGGTGTCGTACTTGATTGAATTATGCTGCGTTGATCCAACAGAATGGGGTTTGCTGGGTTGGGCTCCGGGCAGCACTCTTTACAAACCAGCGCGGTGTGGGAAAGAAGGCCATTGGTTGTCCATTCACAAAACAAGACATCCACGTCATTGTATTAGAGTGATGCTTGTTCAAATTTTGATCTAGTAATGCGTAAAATTGGGTTGATTACTGTTCTAGTTTTAGAGTGTTCTGCATTAACCGGACAGATCTCAACCCTGTCAATACAACAACCAAAAAGTGGTCGCAACTGCTGAGAGTTTACTATATGTTCCATGAAACCGTCAGCACTATGATGCAGCCATGATCAATCCATGTCTTAAATTTTGATTTATCATTTGGTGGCTGAAGTTGTCGCCGGCGGACAACAGGTAAGTTATTGTCAGATTTCAAGATTGAGGATTCGCTCATTGGAAAGACTCTGAGGCTTAAGTCTTTCACTTTGAGGCTTGAATTTGATGAAACCAAGTTCTGATGAGATGAGAAAAGTGATGAATGAACCGATTGAGATGATTCTGAAGAGATTTGGTCGTCTCTAGGAGGAACCAAGCCCATAACATCAGGCAGCGATATGACCTGTCCCATGGCGAAACAAGGCAAAATGAAATGCCGATTGGAATCGCCAGGGTAATACGAAGCAACGAAATGATAAGCTGGACGTTGGCTATTGCCTTGTCCGTCAACTGGGCAATCCAAGCATTGAGGTGGATGGGATTTGGAAAGATGTCGAAAGAGAATGAATCACATTCTCTTCGCATCTGTGGTATTAATATTGGGCTGGGATTCCTTTCTTTTTTTGGATTTGATCGCATCTATCATGTCAGGTATCAACGTCTGATGATAGGTATATTGATTTATAGAAATAGATATATATAGAGAGAGATTGATGTGAAGGGGAATATAGAGGTATCCCATGACTAATAATTGCAATTTTACACCGGATACTTTACACTAACTAGATTTGGTGTAAAGTATCCGGTGTAAAATTATAATTTGACACCGGGCCGGTGAATTTTACACTCAATTTTCTGGCACCACATTATGCGGTGTTAATAAAAGGGTGTAATACTCAACTCAGCGCCCGGGTCAATGAATTTTACATAACATTTTTTTACATCACATTTCTTTACACCAAGGCAAAATTCGAAAAGTTGGTGTAAAATTTGAAATCACCCCCCAAAAACAATTTTTACACCAACCTTCCTTTACACCAAATAATGTGGCGCAAAAGCGTGGGTGTAAAAATCTCCCACCCCCTGATAAAGTTGCAAATCCCGTGAGTAAAATGCTTTAATCACGTATGAGTGATATAAACGAAAGAGCACCTATTGGAAGGTGGCAGGATAAAAGTGAGAAAAGACAACCATGGAGCTCAAACATTACTACTCTTATACTAGATCTTTCTTAATAGGTTTGATAAATGTAATGATATCAGGCATTGTGATTCTCACAGATAATGACACGCAGGTCCTGCTTTGGTAAAGAATGAAACAAAGATAAGAACATGATGAGAAATAACAAAATGAGACAGTGAAACATATGTATATGCTGAGTATCATAAAATGATCAATGTGACAGGAAAAGAAGACTTCCTAATGCGTAAGACCTCTTATCTCAGTGATTATAATCAGGATGTTGATAATTGTGATCATAATTTAACAATTCTGTTGTAGGAGATAACTTCAACATTATATATGCTGGAAATCTTGGAGGGTACTTGTGAGGACATCAGCATGAGCTCTGATAGAAAGCAAAGTGTACTCATAGTAACACCAAGGTGTTTGTGACCTGGGTCAATGTAAGTATACAGTCAACTCTCTCTAAGTTGATTTCCCTTTTAGTGCATAATTCCCTGAGTGCATGAGGTTTTTTTCCACCATCTTTGGCGGCAAGGGCTGAGTGCATAAAACTCCTTAGCTGCATACTGCAGGAGGATTCAGTTTCTACCAAGTATTTGTGATTTGTCACGTGACTGCGCAAGTAGCCATCCACCTCATTCTCCTAAGAGCATCCGCACTTGTGCGGTAAATTGGGTGCAGTAAGCGTAAATTTACCACACCCACAGGGCTTTTTCCACACCAATGGAAATGTAGACCTGCGGTACAAAATGTTTTGATTGATTTGAGGTAAGCCAAAAGTAAATACAATCATACGCTACCTCATGCATTATCCTAGGTGGCTGCTTGGGCCCAATAGCTTTGGGGTGTAACAAATACCACATGGTAGGTACTGTACACAAGTGTGGAATTTGTACAAAATAAGTAACTTTTACCTTACTGTACAGGTGGGTACCACAAAAGATACCAAAACATATCACAAACAAGTGCGGATGCTAAAGCAATTCTTCACTAAAATAGTTCTTGTTTTTTACCCTTTTCACTCTTTCTTTCACTTGACACTCAATCTTTTTTACTTTGACGCGTGTCCAGATGGACAAAGGTCCTCCTGATCCCAATATGCAGGACAACTCAACTGCTATGAACGGTCAATCAACATATGATGACGCAATGGACATGTTTGTTGCGTCAGACACAACGGGTCAAAAGGCTACAACAACACCAAAAATGCCCCAGTCAACCTCAACACCCCTTGATAGGGTATTGTTGTCATCCCAAGCTCTGTGGGAGATAGCATAGAGCACCCTAGCCCCAATGAAAGGCTTGCAAAATTGTTTGAGGCAACAAGCCACCCAGCCAAACCCACACAAAGAGGCTGAGGTGATCACAGGAACTCCTTGTTTGGTCAGAATTGCTTGACTCTTTCCAGGAGGCTCAGCATCCAACTCAAACACCCTGGGTGTACTTGTACAACAACTTCTAGAAGTGACTATGGGCATGCTAGTCCCTAAGTTGAAGAAATCCAACTCAGTCAAAGTGAATGTTAGATTGGCAGCCAATATCCTAGTGCTGGCCAGTTTTATTCAGGAGAAGGCATGCATTGTCAAAGCCCAATGTGTAGTCTTGGAACCTGGTTGTCAGACTGCCCCCACTCCTACCCCCTCATCTTTTGCTACAGAAGCTCAATTCAAGTTCCATGATGATTCTTGGTTAAACAAGTTTGACACTACAAGAAACGTAATGTTTTCCAGGCGGTAAAGAAAAGTATTGACATAGAAAAATCCTGAGACACACAGGAGAGAGCAAAAAATCCAAAAAAATATGTACCTGATTTGTAGATGTTGGATCTCCATGATGAGGTCTTTTTTGTATTTTAGACATAGATATTGTTCAACGTACTAACAATAAAGGTGAGAAATCATCCAATAACAACTTGTAACAATACCTGAAATTTGGCCCAAGATCTTGGAGACAGGATTTTCCAATCTAAAAACAGCCATAACTTTTGCAATTCTGCTTAAAATCCATTGATTGTTGGCTCATTCAAAAGCTGGACCTCACTTCTCTAAACTTCATTAAGGCAGTTGGGTGTCATCTTGCCATGCAAATATGCGATATATCTTGTAAGGGTTTCCCATAGCTGGCTATGCAGAATCTCCCACAGACTAGCTATGTATGTGATGTGCTATGTGAAACTGTACAGGGGAGGTTCAGCTTTCCAATGAGCTCAAAATCGAGTGGTTTGCGTGAGAACCGCAAAATTTATGGCTATTTTTAGATTGCAAAATTCTGTCTCCAAGATCTTGGGCCAAATTTCAGGTGTTGTTACTGGTTGTTATTTGGTGATTTTTCACCTTTATTGTTAGTACATTGAACAATACTTCTGTGTAAAATACAAAAAAATATGCATCATGGAGCTCCAACATCCAGGAATCAGATGCATATTTTTTTGGATTTTTTGCTCTCTTCTGGGTGTCTCAGGATTTTTCTATGTGAATAATTTTCTTTACCGCCTGGTAAACATTACATTTCTGGTAGTGTGATGTGTGGGCCAATCAGGTAGTTAAGCTGGTGACAGTCATTATCCCATACCCACTAAAGCAGCCTCCTAAAACACAGACATCAGGTCCATATGCCTCTGAAGCCTCAAGACATGCGCCAAACACAGCTCAACCCCCAAGACAGCACCAATCAGGTCATTGAGCTGAACAAAAAAAGAGCCTGTGCCCATGTGACAAAGTGCCACTGACACTCAACCAAAAAGACCCAAAGAGTATTGCACATGAAGAGACAACCAACCCTGAACTCATAGAGTCTCAAAACGGTGCTGAAGGACAACCAAAAGAAAGCGGAACTGGGGGATGTTTCCACTATCACATTAGGAACATCCACCACCACCCCTCAGGCAATATTTTATAAGTAAAGAATTTAATGTTACTATCACCTTTAAAATATGATTCCTTACTGGGGAAAAGGATTAAAAAGAGAACAGAGAGGGAGTAACAAGAGAAAAACAATGGTAACAGGATTTGCACAAGGTTAAATGCAACACAACATCGCAACAGTATTACCCCTGAGATGTCCCAAAGTGGAAAACTTCATCTATTACTCTTCTCCTCACCTAGTTCACTCTGCTGCCATCATGTTGTCTCATGTTTTGATTCTAACCGGATTTGTCTAGAGAAATTCATTCACCATTTGTCTTGATGTTTGTTCTGCTTGCCTTGTATCCCAACTCCCTCCCTATCTGTATTCACCTGTTTTGCAAATTATGTAGAGTAATTACATTTTGTACCTATGCTCATACAGTCATGATTGAAACACCATTTTTGATCATTTTCAACACTGAAGCTTCAGGGCAAAGAGAACTCAATGAGCATAGGTAATGCAACAAGCTTGGTGCATAAGCTTAGATATTCCAGCTCAAAGTTCAAACACCACACCGGCAACATATAAATTACTCTTCTATATCAAATGGCCAAGGAAGAGGATCTGTTTCACATGCTGAGGTCAGTTGGATAGAAAATATCAGATTGATTTATACAAAATCACAACTTTTTGCTCAGTATTTGCTTCAAATCTCTTAAAGTTAAGTTAGTCTTACCCAAGACAAAGACAGAGACGGAATTTGCATGAAGTACATATGCCATGCCTTTGTAACTTGGCAAAAAATGATTTAGCTCTGTCTGGAAATGAGTTCATAATCAGCTCCCGCTCAATACCTATCTTTCTTGCACACTTAGTTTTGAGATTGTGGTGGTTACAGTCAAAACTCAACAATGTAATGATACAATATGTTTGGTCTGTACCCCGTCACAGAATCTTAAAGCTATATTTTGATAAGTTTCAACATCCAAAGAGGTTCCATCGGAATATAGATATGCTCACTTATGGATCATAGTTGCAATGTTTAACAACAATAGTGGCATCATCCTCATCAGGACTAAGATTTTGAACAGTCTGGGGGGACAATTAGGATAGAGGCCAACAGGAAGATCATTGGATGTGTTTACAACCACATGATGTTTTGATGGCTTTAGTATTGAAAGCCAAGAGGTGACCCTTGAGGTAATAACACTTTGCGGCATCTAGTTTACTATTGTGCCCTATGTGGCCAGGAGCGGTGATGTCCCATTCAACTATATTGGCCAAACTATCACTGAGGTTTGCAATTGTGGTCTGATAGGTACAATTATATTGATGAGCACTATCCGAATCAAGCTGACAAAAGCATCAGTGTTGTTCTATTTTTGTAAATGACACATCAGAAGTGACAAACACCATGTCCATTGTCCATGAGCATGTTGACATTCTCACATGGAGAGTTTTGGCATAAATTTGAACAATATTCTATTCAGTTTGATCTCTAGAAAACTAGTACCCTTTGTTAACAGGCAACCAAAAATGTACCACTTGTCAATTGTCTGTTGGATGTTGAATGAAAGGATTTGTAGTGTTAAGGTCGTCAATGGGGATCTGGTGTGGGACAGGGATCAAGAGGTTTTGTCTATAAGATAGATTGTTGGTTGAGGAGAAATAGAAAGGTCTACAATCACTACGTGTACAACTAGAGTCTTCTGAACAACGTGTGACATGTCATGTATCCCTTTCACTAGTAATTACCCGTGTTATAAGATCATAACATTATCCCCCTTTGCTACGCCCAATCTCCCCCTTACAAAATCTGCGTTCCTCCCACGGGCAGCATTAAAAAACCCATTGGGAAAAAGCTTGCCCTCTCACTTACGCCGTGTCCTCTTGTGTTTTTCTGCCGCCTTAGGAAATTTCAAGTTAAAATCATTTAGTAAATATGCACAATTGTTCAAATTTTCTTGTGGTTCCCACGAATTATGCTCAATACCAAATCCTTTCCAACTAACTAGATATTCTTTCTTGTTGTATTGCTTGCGGCAATCCAAAATTTCTGCAACTTCCCATTCTTTGTTGTTGTTAATAATGGTTGGCTGTGGATCTTGTTGTTGACGTTCCTCAATTTCATCGGGTCTATGTTTCCTAAGTAAAGAAACATGAAATACCGGGTGTATGCCCCTCATAGAGTCCGGCAATGTCAGCTTATATGCAGATCTAGATATTTTTTCAATAATATTAAAAGGACCCATCCATTTGTGGTCTAGTTTCGGACTAGGTCGCTTAGTGGACAAGTTGCGGCCATTGAGCCACACTTGATTGCCTACGTTCCAGTCTGGCGTCGTCCTAATGCCTTTATCAAACTGTATCTTCATTTCCTCCTGTGCAATTTTTAAACACTCTGTCAGCTCAGATTGTACTTCGACAATTTGTTTCAGTCTTTCTTCAACACTTGGAATGCATTGCTCTAATGACGGTACTACACCAAAGTTTGGGTCAAATTCATAATTTGCCTTGAATGGCAAAACTCCAATTGATGAATGATTGTTATTATTGTAAGAGAATTCCGCCAAAGGTAATAAGGCTTCCCAATTGTCTTGACGGTAGTTGATGAAATGACGTAGGAACTGCTCAATTGCTTTATTTACAATCTCAGATTGTCCATCAGTGCGTGGGTGAAATGCCGTTGATGGATGTAATCTAATGCCAAGTCTTTTGTCCAACTCTTTCGTAATTTGAGACACAAAAATGCTTCCCCTGTCTGAAACAATAGTCTTTGGTGTCCCATGAAGTTTCCATACGAACTTAACCATTAAATCAGCTAATTCTTTGGCTTTCATTGATTCATTACACGGAATAAAATGCCCCATTTTCGTTAACCTATCTACCACCATTAAGATACTATCCATGCCATTTGAAACTGGCAATTTGGTAATAAGGTCATAACTAATGTCTAACCAAGGTCCGGTTGGTATGGGTAATGGCTCGAGAGATCCCAATGGTTTCTGCGTTGTTGTCTTGCTTTGTAAACAAGAATCATAGCCGCTGACGTACTTGTTGATGTATGCTTTCTGTGACGGCCATATAAAGCTACGGCGAACCAGGTTTAATGTTGTTGATCTGCCTGGGTGACCTGCTAATAAAATATCATGGCAACTTCTGAGTATGCTGTACTTAATATTATTATTGTCTGGTACTTCAATGCGTCCATGGTCATACAGGATACCATCCTTCACCTTATAAGCCAATACTGCCCTCTTTAGAGTGGATGATATAGGGTTCTCGGTTGCCTGAATCAGTTCTTGTAAACAAGGGTCCCCTACAGTTGCATTTCTAATTTTCAAAATTAACTCTTCGTCATTGAGGATAGCATCATCGTCAACTGTGTCCGATACTCCTATCACGTCTACCTCAAACCAACGTTCTGCGTCTTCTAGATGTACATCCTCATTTTCAAAAAAACATTCCAATGCCGCTACCTCCGTGAAAGTATCAGGTCCAATGTTCTCAGGCCGCAGGAGTTGCCCGAAAGTTAGCTTCTCTACGTCTTCTGGTGCTAGATCTGGTCTTCGTGACAGCGCTTCGGGTTTTCCTGCATGACAACCAGGGCGAAATTTAATTTGGAAGTCGAAACACCCCATAGTTTCGGCCCATCTTGCCTGGCGTCTAGTTAACTGCTTTGTTGTCAAAAACGTCTCTAGATTACGATGATCTGTATAAACTATTACATCTAGTCTATTTGGATTGCCCTCTAAATAGTGCCTCCATTCCTTAAAGGACGCGACTATGGCCAGTAGCTCCTTATTGAATATCTCATAATTGTGTTCTGCTTGAACGAGAGATTGTGAGAGGTAAGCTACCGGGTGTAATTTTCCGTCCTTTTCACATTGCTGAGACAATACCGCTCCCAATGCGAAGTCGGAGCAATCGCATTCCAGCACAAATGGTTTGTATGGATCCGCGATTTTCAGAATGGGAGCTGACGTAAAAGCCGTCTTTAACGTATTAAATGCCTTTTCACAATTGGAGTCCCAGTTATACGGGGTTTCGTCCTTAGTCAAGTTATGTAGCGGGCGTGTCGTCTTAGAAAATTGATCTATAAAGCGTCAATAGAAATTTGTGAAACCTATGAACCTTTGCAATTCATTGACATTTTTTGGTGCGGGCCATTCAGTGACTGCTTTGACCTTGGTGGGGTCCATACGGATCTTGTTGTGTGATATGATCAATCCTAAATACTCCACTTCTGAGCGTGAGAATTCACACTTCTCAGGTTTAAGCCATAGTTGTTGCTTATCCAGGGCTTCTAAAATCTGGAGCACTGAATTCGTGTGATTAGCACCCTTCTTTGTATATATCATGATATCCTCAAGGAATACTGCCGCATCCTTTCCAATGTGTCCAAGGAGAATATCTTGGATGAAGTATTGGAAATATCCGGGTGCTCCGGTCGGGCCAATAGGCATTGTCAACGGCGCAAATTGACCTGACTTGCAAATGAATGCTAGGATATCTTTGTAGCCTTCAGCCACACGCAGATTACCATAAGCGTTCCGTAGGTCCAGCTTAGTGAATTCATCTGCATCTGATAAACTGTTGACAAGGTCCATTGTCAACGGTAGAGGGTACTTGTTCTTAACAGTCAACTTTTTCAGCTTTTGATAGTCAAAACACGGACTCAGATTGCCATCTTTTTTTCCGGTGAACAATACCGGCGCCGCCCACAGTGAAGTAGTGCGCCTGATGGTGCCGTTGGCAAGTCCTGAGTTGATCATGTCATCCAACGCGGCATTCTCGGCAGGAGATAGCGGAATGATCCTGCTAGACTGAGGTTGAGCATCTTTCACTAGTTCTACTTTAAAATCGTATTTTCTTCTAGGCGGTAAACATTGAGATTTCGATTTTTGAAATAGATGTAGATACCTATGATACTGAGTTGGGACTAGTTTATCGGCTGTGACTGTGGGTTTGTCCTTCTTGTTGTCGGCTGCAAGGCGTGCGGAAGTTGACCAAGATGCATTGGCTGCGTCGGTAAACACTGGGGCACTGTAATTGAAAGGATAATCCTGCTTGCCAGCTGATTTGGGTACATAATCAGTAGACAGGAGATCGAACTCACGTTGCGGGGGCGTTAGTGTACTTGGTAAAGTACGTGCCCCCTCGTCATTGTTCCTAGCTTGCCCTGTGGGCTCCTCCTTCGGATCCCCAGGGTCGTGGTGCGGATTCAACAAGGCTGGATCAACAGCCGCAACATGATCAATCAAACGTGCAGTTCCTGTATTCCCTTCCCCATCTGCGGGGGTCTCCAATAATCGTAGCTGGTCATCTGTGGGTCCTGGTAGTTGGTCGTGTGTCTCAAGTTGCTGCTGTGGTAGAGAGCCAAGCTTGTTTCCTGCTTCTAATAACGGTGATACAAGGGAAATATAGGACTCACTCTGCGGGGATGCTAATGCGCTATCACTAGTGCACATCCCCTTGTCACGGTACCTAGCGTCCCTCCAAAGTTCCGTCTTGGGATCTGCAGAGGGGTTCATTGGCATTGACAACTCCACAGCAGTGGAGGCAGTAATAGAATTGGCAAAGGTGATACTACCTCTTGCCCAATCAATCCTGTCATAGTTTGCTTTGATCCACGGAATGCCAAGGATACCGTCATAAGAAATCTTCAAGTTCGTAATAATAAAGTTGGTAGGTTGCGAGTCGTAGTCAATAAAAAGATCTAATTCGTGTGAAGACTTGGCTCTAGACCCATTGAAACCTGTGATTTCTCTTGCAGTGCTCACTCCGTGTCGTAGAAGGTCCCATTTGCTGGCAAAGGTCTCTCCTAATACGTTGTGAGGAGCACCTGAATCAATCAGTAGTCGGGCAGGGTGTGTAGAGAGTGGTGTGGCGCGAGGTATTTGGGTCAAGGAAAAAGAAACTGGCAGAAATAAGCGCGGATCGCTGTCATTGCAATGTACAAGTCTACTAGCCCCTATCTCCATTGAGCTACCCAAATCCCCTAAGCTCAAGCAAGGCACAACCTTCAGGCTTGAGCTTCTCCATTTTTTGACATATCACTGCGGCAGGTACTTGCCGTCTGGTTATTACTTTCACTTCCCCCTCCATTCAACGCAGCCAATTGAAGCTCTAACTCAGGCACTCTAGCCCAATAACCCCCTTTCCCCTTCCCCTTCTTATCACCGCCTTTGTTGGGGCACGCTCTAGCAATATGGCCTTGGCCAGTGCAGTGAAAGCAAGACCCAGTTCTTAAACGTCGAGCACGTTCATTGTTAGACAATTGGGTGAAGGAGGATGAAATGTCCATTGCGTTAGGATCACGCGCAGGGGTGAATGAAGTGGTCGAGGTATCTGCTACCCCATTGATCTTGTTATCTAATTTAATCTCTAAATTTGAAATCTGCTCTATAGTACTAAATTCCTCCTGATTCAACACCATTGCCACCCTAATTTCACGTTTTAATCCCTGCTCATATTGACTTATCAAAGTAGGCACCTCCCATCCAGTATTTGTAGCATGCATATTGAATTCGTAAGTGTACGCAGCTACGGTCGTTTTCTGGGATAAAGATCAAATCGCTTTCTCTGCCTTGGACTTCTTCTCAGTGTCGAAGTACATGGCCTTGAAATTGGTAATGAATCTATTGAACGTCACCGTCACAGCCGTGGCGTGATCGAGGAGCTCCCTCATCATAGGTTGGGCCCATGCGCTGGCGGCGCCTGTTAAATACGACAGAGAGAACACCACCTTGGTACAATCATGCGGAAATAAGTACGGGTGGGCCAACATGTACAGCTTGACTTGAGACGCAAAAACTTTCGCTGGGCTACCGCGGGTAACATCAAATTGGTCCGGGGTGGACACCTTAGGGCCCTTAGGAATAGCAGGAGCCTCAGGTTGAGTTGTCGCCAAATATACGGCGGTATGAGAGGCCAATGGCACGTGTACACGACTTGATTCGGCAGCAGCTAATCATTCCTCAGCTAGCCGGCTCCTTGCCTCGGCTTGCTCTCGCAGAGCCCGTTCTCCCGCTAATGAATTCTGTAGCTCGTTGATCTGGCGTTGGATGTCTTCCATCTCCTCGCTAGTCAGCTCGGTGACAGGTAGATGTGGATGATCAGCGTCAACAAACAGAGTCTCAGATTTGCTATCCGGATCGTCGCCGCCTGGTACTCTGTACGAAGGAGACGTGGTCGGTTATTTGGATGGTGGAGTTCGGTGAAGGTTTGGAGTCGATGATGTTTCAATTCAGTTGTACAGGTCACTTAGAGTTTCAATTCAATGGCATCGAGTTTAATCTAATACCAACACTTTGGTACGCTTGGTGAGATCCCTTTAGTTGAATGATAAAGTTCTAATCTTAATTCAGTAAGGTTTCAATTCTAATTCAATATCTATTCTGGTTTAATTCTTCAATGTACAGTCAACTCCCTCAAAACCCATACCTCTTTATGGAATCCCAAAACTATGGGTTTTATGGGTGTATGGTTTTGGAGGATCTCCCTCATAACCCATAGATTAAGGTTTAGCAGGTAAAGTATGGGTTGAGAAGGAGATTTTTTTCAAAGAGTTGTTCAAAATATTCATTTCTATGTTGTGGTGTCATACAACAGCAGTAATATCATTGAAAACTATTGTAGTTATTTCTGATTAAAGAAGTAAGATACCAAAGCCTGCTTTAAAGAGTGTGTATGAACCACGCAAAAATGTCTGGTAGCAGCACAAATGGCAGGTTCAAAAGACTTTGCTTTGGATGTATCCTCATGCTTAACATACTTGGAAACAATAGAAAGAGATTGTTTGAAGGCGGAGTAGCTTGGGCGAGGAGGGGAAACCTCTATAATATTGGTCGTGATATTTTGATCTTCCTTAGTGTCTTGTTGAATAATCAATTCAAATATTTCCTCTACAGTCCATTGCTCTAATCCACTAGAGTGCTCTCCCTGAGGATTGTGAAGCTCAGCAATTAACATTTTGTTCAGCCTTGGCTTCAGGATCCGAGACCTTTAAAAGGTTTGTGTCGGAGTCTGATTGGAGGCAATTAGGGTTGTCCCTTACCAATCCATTGGGATTATGATACACTGAATTTTGAGAGGTCTTTCAGGAGCAGTTTGAGACACTCTCTGCTGAGAGATGATTGACAAGGTGGATTTTACAAAAAAATCAAATTTTGCACTTTCTGGTTATGGCTTTTGAACCTGGTCTTCCTAACAAAACCTATGGGTTATGGGTTTTAGGCCACTTTTCCCCGCCCATAAATTTTATGGACTCAATTTTCTATGGATTATCACACTACAAGAAACATAATGTTTTCCAGGCGGTAAAGAAAAGTATTGACATAGAAAAATCCTGAGACACACAGGAGAGAGCAAAAAATCCAAAAAAATATGTGCCTGATTTGTAGATGTTGGAGCTCCATGATGCATATTTTTTTGTATTTTACACAAAAGTATTGTTCAATGTACTAACAATAAAGGTGAAAAATCACCAAATAACAACCTGTAACAACCCCTGAAATTTGGCCCAAGATCTTGGAGACAGGATTTTGCAATCTAAAAACAGACATAACTTTTGCAATTCTGCTTAAAATCCATTGATTGTTAGCTCATTCAAAAGCTGGACCTCACTTCTCTAAACTTCATTGAGGCAGTTTGGGGTCATCTTGCCATGCAAATATGCTATATTTCTTCTAAGGGTTTCCCATAGATGGCTATGTAGAATCTCACACAGACTAGCTATGTATGTGATGTGCTATGTGGAATTGTACAGGGGAGGTTCAGCTTTCCAATGAGCTCAAAATCGAGTGGTTTGCGTGAGAACTGCAAAAGGTATGGCTATTTTTAGATTGCAAAATCCTGGCTCCAAGATCTTGGGCCAAATTTCAGGGGTTGTTACAGGTTGTTATTTGGTGATTTTTCACCTTTATTGTTAGTACATTGAACAATACTTTTGTGTAAAATACAAAAAAATATGCATCATGGAGCTCCAACATCCAGGAATCAGATGCATATTTTTTTGGATTTTTTGCTCTCTTCTGGGTGTCTCAGGATTTTTCTATGTGAATACTTTTCTTTACCGCCTGGTAAACATTACATTTCTGGTAGTGTCAGGGAGTATGGGATTACAGGGATATGGGTTTCGAGGGAGTCAACTGTATTACTAATCTTCTTTTGAATTCAATCTGTTGAAGTTTGTTAATGTATCACTAATCTTCTCTTATTCCTTTGAAGCCCGTCAAATGTAGAACCGACAATATGTTAAGGCCGTCAATGGGGATCTGGTGTGGGACGGGGATCAAGAGGTTTTGTCTATAAGATAGATTGTTGGTTGAGGAGAAATAGAAAGGTCTACAATCACTACGTGTACAACTAGAGTCTTCTGAACAACGTGTGACATGTCATGTATCCCTTTCACTAGTAATTACCCGTGTTATAAGATCATAACATGTAGTGCCTTTCTTTGCCAGGCATGGGTCATTTTGACATCCCCTTTGAGACTTGGACAGTGTCTTAGGGTGACAAGATATCATTCTGAATTTTTTTGAACTGTCATGAGTCATTAAAATACAGTATATATATACATGGAAAGTGTAATATTGTCAGACCAATATTGTGTCACTAGGTCCCTCATTCACCTGAATTCAATACCATTTGAACTCAAATTTATTAGACATGCGTAAGGGCAGTC
The DNA here is from genome assembly GCA_022264835.1 of Melampsora americana. Classification (NCBI taxonomy): domain Eukaryota; kingdom Fungi; phylum Basidiomycota; class Pucciniomycetes; order Pucciniales; family Melampsoraceae; genus Melampsora; species Melampsora americana. Next base: position 175,526 of record JAIFHY010000101.1, on the reverse strand, counting down.
TCTTTGCACAAACTGTTTGGATTTGAGGTTCGAAAACTTTCATCTTTCATGCAGCTTGCCAATCCTATCACTGGAAAAAGGGAGCCACAGCAAATTCCTTGAAATCATTGAATGCCTTGGTGTACAAAACTCTTCCAAAGTCCACCAAGACAATTTGTGTGGCATTGGTGGCCACAGGCACAACATCATCAGTGAGTTCCATTGAGACACTGGATGTTGGGTTTGACTGTGAGTACCAAGAAAAAGGCTGAGTAAATCACTGGTCCCAGAAAAAGACACAACCACACTTGACTCTCACCCAAGCAACCATGAAAACCCAGAACCCACAGATCCAACCCACACAAACAAATTCTTTCTGAGAAACTCTTAAAAATAAGATCAAATTTTGTAGAACACAGTTAAAAAACAAAAAACAGCCTTCCCACCTGCCCTAACATTACTATATAAAGCACCTGTGCGCACTGTAACCCACCAAGTGTATTGGATGATACAGATACATGTATCATCCAGTGTAGTCCGCAGCTAAACATGTAGAATCTTGTAGCTTGTTATATACAACTGGGGTGACCTTAAAATCCCTCTAAGTCGCCAATTTCACAAGGGGGGGGCCTTGCCAAACTTTACGCACCCAATAACTTATCACTACCACAGCCAACTTTATCACTCCTTCAGCCAATTTATAACTCTCACAGTCAAAAATATATTACTACCCAAGTATCCTACTCAAATCATCACGACTCAAGGGAAAAAAATTACTCCCACAAGCCATTCTCCTTACCTCAACTTGAATTATGACTACTTCATAAACATCTCTCACTACCTCACTGCCCTATTGAAATCCCAAAATCCACTGTCACTACCCTCTCAAATCTTCAATCCTGTATTAGCAATACTACAATCTTGACAAATTCTACTCTCCTTCATTATAACTCCCTCATCTCAATCCCTCACTATATAGTCTCACTACCTGACCTCACAACCTTTCTCCCAATATCAACCCTCAATATACATATAGGGTCACTTCAAACACTTAGTCACGTCACTCAATTCAATAATTTATCCCCCAATCCATAATTAAACCACGCACAATCTCCACACCAACACACTACAGCCTTCCTCTCCGAGTAACTCAGTCATGCTGCTTTCAGGAAGACAGAGAATCCCAGCAGCCCCCACCTCTTCAGACACAGACAACTCTGAACCCAGCCATACCACCACATGCCGTCAAAAGGCCCCTAAGAACTCTTGACCAGCAAAGGGTCCTTCCCGAGCATCAAAGGCTCCAAAAGGTTGCTCTGAAGTACAAGCCAAAGCATCACCCCCTCCTCTACCACGGCCCAACAACAAGCAACCTTGACTCTCAGATGAAGACAATGATCAAGAACACCTGCGTCATTCTGAGGACCCGAGAACCCTCACACCCAACCTGTCAAATTATCGCCAGTTAGGACTTCAATGGGGCCAAGCCTACGCTGAGGAGCAACTAGCATCCCTTTCAGTACCCAAAAACAATTGACCATCAGCAAGTGGATTATTTGAAGCACAGAGCCTTCAATCTCAATACCAGGTGGATAAAACAATGCTTTGCATAGTCTTAAAATGTAGCCGCAAGGTGATGGATAAAGTTTTGTAAGTATAATCCTGCAGTGTATTGATGCCTTGCGTCTCAAAGCTTATGGATGCTTTTCTTCCTTCCACAGGTTAGAAGGACCCCTTGCTCGAGAGCCCAACATGTACACTAACTACCAGACCTATTGTGACACAGCCACCACAACCCAAAGTAAGCCCTTTGTCACAATTTGAGGCCATCTCAACACTGACTTGACTTCTCATTTGCCATCATATCAGTGCCTGGCAAAGCTGTGTCCCAAGGCTTTGCAGAACGCAACACCACAGTCGGCACCACCTGGTCTACATTCAACCAAGATGAACAAGCGGTATTCACTCCACGCCTTTTTGAACCATTATGTATTGTCACCAGTGAAGCGTATGCGCTTACTCAGAAGCCCATCGGCCTTGCCCCTATCCCCAAAGGCAAACCTAAAAAACCTACTTCCACCGTTCACCCAGGCCTCAATGATCTCAGAAAGGAAGAATTGGACAAGTACATTCCTATCTTTGAGCGACTGGTCAACCAGCGTAAAGTCTCACTGGACATCCACGAAGGACGCCTCTGGAGGCACAGCGGTAAGTCAAGAAACCGTTCATTGGAGAAGTTAAGGTCGCACAAGATTAGCAAAGTTGTCCACCAGGTATCTTATCTCAGTTGCATACATCACTTGAGAGCCATACTCACACATAACAATGATGCAGCTTCTCACCCTCAAGAATCATTTCAACCTCCATTTTCACCTATTTTTAGCCAGTTGGACTCCCGTATCCCCCACTTCTCGAGCCCTTTTCCAGGACAAACACTCGTCTTGCCTACAGTGGACTTCAATGCAACAAAAAAACCATCTCCTTGAGTGCTTTGCATTCACTGTGAAAATTAATCAACTTCCCCTCGGGGAAAATGAATTCCTTCTGGGAAAACAAACCATTACTTTCCTTCCAGTGGAATGTATATGGAAAACAAGTGTTCTTTCTTTTCAAGAGCAAGAAGAGACGACTTTGGCCTTGGGGAACACCCACTAAGCTGTCAGCTGCACATCCTGAGTTATTTAAATGCCCAGTTTTTCAAAGTTCAGCTGCTCAGACACCATTTTTATACTGCTCAGTAATCATTTGTAGACTAATAAATGTTCTCCAGCCAGATAAAAAATGCTCAGAAGTTATATTCCAAATGCTCAGCAGTGAATTTTTTCCAATGTGGTTGCATCACTCAACATCTATTGTTTGCTTAACTTCTCTCAGATTGTGACTTCACTGCTCAGTAGCTTTCAAGTGAGTCCTCAGTTCTTGCTGAGCTGCTGAGCATTTTCTGTTGATATTCCCAGGAGTTCTTGGTGGGCTGCACACAAGTCATTGGTGGAATGCTCAGGTGTGGCTAGCTGAGCAGATTCTCAATAATGTGTTTATGTATGGTGAAAATGATTGACAAAATGTTGGTTTTAAGATTGAAGGCTCAGTTTTGGCACAAGTACAAGTAGTGTTGGGTCCTTTATTGTGTCATTGCATCCCTGTCAAGTCGCTTCAAAGCCTTGTTCATATGTCAGTTGCTTTTCTGTAGGTTCGATAAGACAAATGTGATGGCCTACAAGCTAAGTAACAAAAGCTTGACAGCCACTATCTTCAACAAAGAGAATCTTGTCCTTCCCATGTTGTTTTTTAGGTTTTCCTTGTAAAGTTTGAAGGCTGAATCATTTTGTATTTTCATGTCCTATGTCAGGAACAGCATCAAAAACACCCAGTCAAATTCTACAAAAATCAGCCAAAACTGCCATAGAAAGAATATAGCACAATTTTACTGGCATCATTTTTTCATATTTTTTGGACCAATAGAAAACATACCATCTTTATCCCTATCTCAAACAATCTTTCACCTGGGAGAAACACAATGTCAGGAACGCTTGAATTTTGAAAGTTCAGTGGCCAGGACCAGTTCAATTTTCACACGTCACTGTGTAGAAACTGTTCAATTTTCACAGTTCATGGACAGTGAACTGTCAAAATGCAAGAGTTCCTGGCACTGTGTTTCTACTAGGTGAAAGATTGTTTGAGATAGGCATCAGTAGGATTCAAAAATGTTCCTCAACAGTAAAGTGTAAAAGCTGAACAGTTCACTATCCAAGAACTGTGAAAATTCAAAAAAAAATTGACAGTTCCTGGACAGTGAACTGTTGAATCTTACCAGGAACTGTTGAATTTTATCAGGGACTGTTCCATTTTTACTGTTCACTGTCCAGGAACTGTGAAAATTGAACACAATTTTGACAGTTCCTGGATAGTGAACTGTTGAATCTTATGAGGGACTGTTCAATTTTTACAGTTCACTGTCCAGGACCTGTTCAACTTTCACAGTTCACTGTCCATGAACTGTTCAAATCTCACAGTTCACTGTTGAGGAACTGTTGAATTTTACCAGTTCACTGACCAGGAACTGTTCAATTTTGCACAGTTCACTGTCACGGGACTACTAATTTCAAGTGTTGGTGTTCTGGGCAGTTCACTGTTGAATTTCAAGAGTTCACAGTCAGAAGCGGTCAATTATTGACAGTCTTCTGTCCCAGAACTGTCAAAAATTCACAGTTTACCATCCAGAAATTCCTCATTCTTGACAGTCAGTGGGCATTTAACCATCCCCTTGCTCAAACAAGATACAAATATAGTCCAATCATCACTTCTGACCAGCTATCAGCACTGCCAGTATGTGTTTTTGGATTGATGCATGAAGGATGTTCTTGGATCTCAAACCTTGAACATCATGTTTCTGAGGTTTTGATTGGCTTTTGGCAATGAAAGTGAGAATCCACTCAGCTAGTCACAACCAAGTTTTAAAGTTTTTGTGCCTAAACTGAGCCTTTGATCTTAGAAACAATGTTGTGTCAATCATGTTCACCATACAAAAACACATTATTGAGAATCTGCTCAGCTAGCCACAACTGAGCATTCCACCAATGACTTGTGTGCAGCCCACCAAGAACTCCTGGGAATATCAACAGAAAATGCTCAGCAGCTCAGCAAGAACTGAGGACTCACTTGAAAGCTACTGAGCAGTGAAGTCACAATCTGAGAGAAGTTAAGCAAACAATAGATGTTGAGTGATGCAACCACATTGGAAAAAATTCACTGCTGAGCATTTGGAATATAACTTCTGAGCATTTTTTATCTGGCTGGAGAACATTTATTAGTCTACAAATGATTACTGAGCAGTATAAAAATGGTGTCTGAGCAGCTGAACTTTGAAAAACTGAGCATTTAAATAACTCAGGATGTGCAGCTGACAGCTTAGTGGGTGTTCCCCGAGGCCAAAGTCGTCTCTTCTTGCTCTTGCAAAGAAAGAACACTTGTTTTCCATATACATTCCACTGGAAGTAAAGTAATGGTTTGTTTTCCCAGAAGGAATTCATTTTCCCCGAGGGGAAGTTGATTAATTTTCACAGTGATTTGAAGCAACCAAGGCCCCTGATCACCTGCGTGCCGCCAAAAATGAGCGCAAACCGCTTTCTGAAGCAGCAGCACGACAAGCTTGCATGCGTGCTGACCTTGCTTTTGAGCTCAACAACTTGATTGGTAAGCCCAACTCAGCTCAAGCACTACATCACGCTGATCAAGTGGTTTTTACAGCCCCCTATCTCCGCGGAGGCTACCAAAGTAGAGGCAATGCACATCCTAAAGTGCCTAATGTTCAAGAAGCTTTTGCTAGAAAAGCATTTCGAGGTGATGTCCGGCTAACATTCAAGCGTACAATAGATAGCCTTGTCACCAATGCCATGCTGGCCAAAGGCCCCAGTGCCTTGACCAACAACAAAGTCCTCAACTGGCTTAAAGATATACAGTCAAACAGATATACAATTGTTTGAGTAGACAAACACCCAATCAAAATCAAACAACAAAGTCCTTCCAATTCTAACAATGAGGAAGAAAACATCAACAAATCCCATGATGAGGAAAGGATTAATGACACCTCCAACAACAATGATGGAGCAAGCACTGCCAATTCCTCCATTTCTGATCTCCACTTGGCGGAAGCCCAAGAAACTCAAGATGTTCTTAGAGCATCTCCACCGGGGTTGGCTAAAACCGCCTAGATTGGGCGGCTCTCTCAGCCTGTCGCGCGCTACCTGTGGGAGAAAAAGTCGAGATGCTGCACCCATGGCATGCATCTTGAATTCCCGCGGTACCAAAGTGTCCGCCTGCTGGACACTTGATCCCAAAGAGGTCCCGTGATTCTGACAAGACCGAAACCCGGTGATTCCGACCTCGCAACCTCATCCAAGGTCTTCAATCATCAACTGTGATCAATCACCAGCTTCGTCTCTCTATCAACCCGTCTTTTCACATCCTTTTCATACTTTCGGCCACTACTTCTCCCTTCTGGCACCATTGAGGTACGTCGGTTTCATTATATGTCTTCTTCTCTGCATTCGTAGTAGCCCTTACTCACCTTCCATTTCTCTCACTTCGTACAGATGCCCCCACCCATGCTGCCACTTCCCCCCAAAGCTCTCTTGGCAATTAGCACGGGCACTTCCAACCGTGCCCGTTTGCTCACCGACACGGCCAACCTTCTCACTCATTTATTGAATCAACCGGCTCCCAACGATGTAAATGGACTTCGCCAAGGAGGAGGTTCCTTACCCGGGAAGGCACCAAATGTGCAAAGAGGTCACATCGAAGCCCATGACCAACTATGGTCAGATTACTTTGCAAATCCACCTAAGTACAACGACTATTTGTTTCGACACCAATTCCGCACGGGCCGCCAACTCTTCCTTTGCATCGTCGATGGTGTCACCACCCACGCCGGCAATTACTTTGTTCAAAAAACCGATACGACCGGTCGCCTTGGTCTCTCCCCTCTCCAGAAGTGCACGGCAGCAATCCGTATGCTTGCCTATGGGGGTCCAGCCGATCGCGAGGACGAAAATCTCCGATTAGCTCAGTCGACCACTCTCGAATCTTTGGAGAAGTTTTGTAACGCTGGCGATTTGGCATTTGGTGAAGAGTACCTACGCGAGCCAACTCCTGAGGACACCAAGCGACTACTAGCCGAGGCCGAAACGCGAGGCTTTCCAGGGATGCTAGGTTCAGTGGATTGTATGCACTGGACTTGGAAAAACTGTCCAAAAGCTTACCAAGGTCAGTATCAAGGACGCTCAGGCAAACCAACTATCATCCTTGAAGCTGTGGCCTCCCGCGATCTGTGGATTTGGCATGCATTCTTTGGCCTGCCTGGCTCCTTGAACGACATCAATGTTTTGGATCAATCTCAGCTTTTCACCCGCCTGGCGAAAGGACAAGCGCCTCCTTGTGATTACAAAGTCAACGGAAATGATTACAACATGGGATACTACTTGGCTGATGGAATCTACCCCAAATGGGCAACTCTAGTTCAGACCATATCGCATCCGCTGGGGGAAAAAAAAAGGTACTTCATAACAGTTTTTCTTTTTTTTGAATCGCAAGGGGCTGTCTAACCTTTGTCTTGTGTGATAGAATTTCGCAAAGTACCAGGAAGCATTCCGGAAAGACGTGGAGAGATGCTTTGGAGTCCTGCAGGCGCGATTTGCCATTATTGCCGGCCCGGCGCAAGCGTGGCATACTGACACATTGAAATCAATCATGAGGGCATGTGTTATCATGCACAACATGATTGTGGAAGATGAGAGACCCGGTGGATTAATCAAACCAGAACCAATCCGGCCAAGGCCAGCTTTCTGGCGCAAGCGGGTCGACTTTCCAGATTATTTGGCCGCTCAAGAGTCCATTCAAGATCAAAACGCTCATCATCAGCTGCAAAGCGACCTTGTTGATCACCTCTGGGACTTTCATGGCAACCAGGTGATTGATTAATTACTTTGTTTTTTTTGTTTGTGTCAAATCTTATCTTTTCCTCGTATCGAATATATTGCCATTCCTATCAATTACCTTTTGTATTTGTTGAGTTCCAGGTCAAGGTGCTTTTGTTTATTCATGCACTTTTGTATGTAGGATGTGTGTGTGCACGTAATTAATTGAATAACTCATTTTGATAGTTATAATTGTTGGAAGTGGGAAATGATATTTACAGGGTTACAAGCTATTCACATATAGGATCAAACACAAGAGGACCGAGATACAACGTAAAGTTAAGGTGCGTTAACACAAAGGTGAAGCCACGCCCATTTGGCTTCACCGTCAAAGGAATGGATAAATTCCCAACCTAAGCCCCCCATCGTAATATAAGCACCGCTTTTTCCTTCTGCCCTGGCGCTTGCAGGTATGGTCCATTGTAATTGACTATCTCCCCAAGTGCTTCTCGAAGGACACGGAATTCTGCCCGGCGCTTACTTTGTATAGTCTTAATAATCCCTCAAATCTCTCTCTTGGTCCGTTGTTTGCGTTGATATTGTGCGAGGCGTTCCTCCTCTTGCTGAGCCCGTGGGCTCGGGTTTAAATTGCGAAGGTTACCTACAACAAAATATGTTGTAAGTTGTAAGTATGTGACATACCCAAACGAAATAAGATTTTTTCAGGTCAAATATAGGAGAACTCATGCTGTGTGATCAGAGCGGAACTGTGACGCCGACTGGCTCGCCGGCCTCTCGGTCTCATAATGATTACATCAGGAGAGGAAACTCGGTCTCCTGATGTTGAGGTCAACATTGGACTGCCACGGCGGTTTGCTTGGCGGTTTCGCGGGCTCATGATGATGATATCAACTGAGGACCTTCGGCAGTTGACTTCTTGCGAAGGAAGTCAGCAGTCAAATTTGACCGTTTGCAATAATGTAATAATTATTACTCACCCGGATTGTTTGGCGTGCGTAGGCGAGGATCAATGGGGATAGGGCCATTGTCTGGTAATATATGAAGGCCGCGGTTAAATCGGAGGTACTGGCGCGGTGTAAGTCCTGTTTGGAAGGCATTGTCAATCCAAGTCACTGAGGAGAATGCGATGTTAGGTTCAGTCTTTGAGAATGGGGTGTTTTTTACACACCTTGTGGTGCAGCACTTTTGCACGAGCTATTTGGAGATGGCATTTGCGGAGATATGAAAGTGAAAAAGAGAGTATAATGCGATGAATATATGTTATGTTTGAACAACTATGGACAGATATATCAAAAAAAGAGTGAATGAAAGAGAATAGAAGTGGCAGCAGACCGGTCCTTTTATAGAAAGAACTGTTGTGATGCCACTTCTATTCTCTTCGAATGAAGAGATTAACCATCACCATTGCAACTCTGCTCATGGTCACCATGCAAACTCGGTCACTGACCTAAAGCTGTGAAAAAGCTGCTAATAGATAAGTTGGGTATATATTAATTCACTGGTGGTGCAAGTAAGTGATTGTATTGGGTCATGTTCAAACAGGCAGGACACAAGAGCAGGAGTTTGATTGCGAGTGTGAATACAAGAGTCAAAGAGCAAAATTTAACATCAAAAGAAAAGACAACATAAAACAGAAAAGGTGATCGATACGCAATTGAAAAAATAAAAAAATTTAAGATTACACTGATTCAACGAACGTCAGGGTCAAACCACCGGATGATATCTATTCATCAAACAAGAGGCAGATCAGAATGATTCAATGGGGTGGGGATGGGAAAGAAGAAGAGAAACATCATCTACCCACGAGTTATTCATCCGCCAAATAGGCTTCCATTTCCCTTCTCACTTTTGCTCTTCTTCGTTCAAATAGATCCCGGTCAGCTGGGTCAATGTTGTCCAGACTCCCTCGTAGGAAAGAGTCTTGACTGATCAGTTCTATCGCTTGGGTTTGACGCTCGGTGTGTTTCGCCATCACGGTGCTTGTTTTGACCAAAGTTTTAGCCAATTCTGCTATTTCGGGAGATGGAGTTGGTTGCGGCATCTTGAGGCGCTGTTTTGCAGCTTTGGTTCCAATGGGACGATCATTAGAGGCGGAGGAGTCTTGAGGTTCAGAAAGGTCAGTCTTCTTTTTTTCATTTTGTTCATGGATGTGTTCGCTCCACTTAGGGAAACTCAAAACCAGGTCGTAGCATTGAAAATGCTTAAACTCAGTGCCTTCCACCTTAAGATAATAGGCATGTGCATCGCCAATGATGTTTTGAGTGGACTTGCCACTCGCGTGAAACGCCTTCACTTGTTCGATGGCAGCAGTGAACTTACTCAAGCCCTTTTGCAATGGGGTCCAATGGCTCTGCAAAGAGGCAATCGTTTGCTCGGGTCCATTAGAATGTTGGTTGTAAGTCTCCTGAATTCGCTCCCAAAATCGACTTGTTTGTTGACCCGTGCCAACCGCAGAGTCTTCAGAAATTGCAACCCAAGCACAACACAGCGCAAGGTCTTCGGCGGCGTTATAGTTGCCTAGCCGACCCTTTTTGTTACCGGAAATTTTATCGGGTTCTTTGTCTTGAGGTGGAAGCTTCCGGCCCTTTTTAGTCTTCTGAGGAGTCAACGGCTGAGAAGGCTGAGAGAGCGGAGGAAAATGCTGAGGGTGGTTGTTGAAGTTGTAACTTCCTCCGCGGGTTGGAGGAGACGAAGGCTGTGTTAGCATAGGGCTTGAGCAGTTTGAAGACTGGGACAAGTTGTAAGATTGGGTGTGGCTTCCAACGGGGCGAGATTGATGCGAGAGTCTGAACTGGTTATATTGATTGGGTTGAGCTGATTGATGCAAGAAGTTGTTGAGGTCACCTGAAAAGAACAGAGGTGGCAATCAGGGGGCTACCAATTTGCCCTTGAAGGAGGTGAAACATCACTTACCGCGGTGTGCGTAATTGTCGGATGTTTGAAAAGAGTGCCGGTGTTGCAAGTCGGTGTCGTTGCTGTCCGCTAAACAAAGAACCAGGTGAATCAATTGATAAGCAGGGCATTCTATACCATGCACACCTACCAGAAGAGATTTGGGAGTTGTAATAAGTATTGGACTTCATGACTAAAAAAGGAGCCAAAAGGATATGAAACAAAACAAGTTGAAAACGGCAGAAGAAGTGAGTGTTTGGCATACTTCTTGAAGCGCCGTCTTTCCTTTATATCGCTGAATTTCACCCCCGGAGGACCACGATTCAACCTTTGGACGCTGGTATAAGCTTGCAATGTAGCCCCGAGGTGCATCGTGTTGCCACGGTTTCACAACACTTCAGCTAAAACGATCGGGGTCTTGTCTTGTCTTGAAATTTTCAATGATCAATCTTTGATCCAAAAGTGAGCGATTCGTTTTGAAGGGTGTGAATCTTCAGCCAGAGATATGATGTCAGAAGCAATTTGTGGAGGCCCAATTCGTTGAAAAAAGAGGAAAAAAACGACGTATTACGTCAAAATTTGTCTTGCATATTTCCTTTCTGGTTGGCTACGTGTAGCCAACCAAAAATGAAAAATGCATCCGCCCCGTGCGAATACGTCAAGTTACAGGACCCGGTGGCTTGTGTCCGTAAGGTAAAATGTCAATTACTTGACGTTTTCCGACAAATACCTACCACCGGTGGTGATGCTCTTAACAGCTTAGTTTCTTGAACATTTCAAATTCATCTTCAGCATTTCCCACCTCGCCAGACTAAAATCATATCAAGACCTTCATGTTGTCTCCCTGCCTGTACGCTTTTGATGTCTCTCTTTCAAAATTAATTTGCAATTCTCTATGCTACTTTGTCGCTCTTGTTCCCATCCCCTTGTGATCTCAAACACACCCATAGTAATGCAAACAATTATGTAGGCTTCTTCACATGATCCAGCAAACTGAAGCAAACTATGAGAGCCACACTTCAGTCAGTAACAAGGACTTACCCAACCTGTGCGTGAAATATACAGGGTGTGCCTGTTGCTATGCGTGGCACACTTGTTTCGATTTCCTTTTATGGATTCGGTTTGTATCTTTATTTTCTTTCTTTAATATTTTTTTCTTCAATACACCATTCAAAACCTCTTTCATTAAAACCAAAAAGAATTCATACCAAAAACTGATCTGACTTTTGATGAAATTTAGGTGGAATTGATCATTCAAGAAAAGTTGAAACTCAAAAATGATTTCATCTATTTTTCCAAAAAGAAAATTTGTCTTTCATACATACTTACCTCAAATATCTCTATTTATTCATTTGATGATCTAAACTTCATCATCTTTCTTCTTCTTAGGATATCAATTCTTTTTTCTACAAATTGTATTCTTTTTTTTGTTCTTGCTTCTTTGGAAATTATATGGACCTTTTACAGTGTCACTGATACTATTGCCTCTTCGAACCATCACGCCGGTACCTTGGTTTCAAGTATGTACCGGTATACTGGTGTTACATTCACTATTGGGTGGATGTAACACCAGGCGACTATCACCAAGGGAAACCTATATACCGGTACTTTGATCACAAGTATGTATTGGTATATTGGTTGATACTTGTTATCAAAATACCAACATTGTACCGGTATAAACCTCTCTACAATGCAATACCAGTGCCTCGGTACCAGTACACTGGTTTCACCTTCACTGCGACTATCACCACTTAAAACCTATATACCGATACATACTTTGATATCAAGAATGTATTGGTATATTAGTCGTAACCTCACTGCCGGGACCCACTCATCTTTAACGCACCTCTCTCAATCTAATATTTGTTACTTACCAATTGTTTTTTTGACCTCACAGCTCACCTAGCTTTCCCCAACCCCACGTCTCGCATGCTCCCTCAACCATGCATCACCAAGGACCGATATCGGAGCCTCAGGTTTGTTAAGTATTCATTTCATTTTATCACAATAGGATCTTGCTCCAGGAATCAACGCTCTTAGCCGGATCTCTGAGCCTGCTTTCCTGCGTATGCATTCAGGGCAACCGGATGTGTCCATGAATGCATGCAGCAAGATGCTATTGCTACAATGCCGAAGCTGACTCATGTATTCCATCTTGTTTATCATCATACCCTGTCCCAAGTGCACGCCACGCGACCTCAAGCCTCAGCATACCGCAATCAATGCGGAATACAAGTCCGAGCTCACAGACCTATCTGATGTTGCAGAACCTGGTCGCCTTCCCAAGCCCAAGTAAGTTTAACTCTGATTCCAAGTCCTCATGAATCAAAGTCCAGGATGCTGAACCTCCTTGCGTTTGCCCTCTAGACCACCTCCTATAGTTCCCGCCATTCAACACATTGAAACCAAGAAATCCGGACGCGCTCAAGCGAAGCGTAAGCCCTCGATCGCTAAGAAAGCCAAACCTCGCACCCACAAAGTACCCATTCACCTCCGGCCTGACATCCCAGCTCACCATTTCCAAAGCGTCTATCGCAGGAGAACACAGGTAGCGGAGTACCTTCACCGTCTTTTTGAGAAACCCAGGATCATCAAAGTCGACTTTGATTTAGCTTGTGCATACTTCTTACAACACACCCACCATCTTAACCTTGGTGATATTCCCTTCAGCATTGACAAGTTCCTTGAAGATTTTTCTATTCTTGAACCTCTAACCAGCATGCAAGAAGCGCTCCTTGCCTGCGTTCATCACATCAAATCAACGCTTGATTTTCATGCTGCAAACCCTGAATCTCCCCTACCCTTTGCATTACAATATCCCAATATCGATTCCCTCAATAAACTCGCAATTGACCAATCCGTCAACCCCAAGATTGTAGGAAAAGGCGAGGCAGTCGTCTTTGTTGATCTAGCAGGCCGGGTTGTTGCTGTCAGCGCCCTGCCAAAAGAGAGCAAGCTGACTACCACCCTCAGTGGTCAGGTAAGTTTTTTTTTTGCTAGAGCCTTCCATCACGTCGCTAATGCTGGTTATAATTGTAGCAACAAGGACGCATTGCATTAGTTGGTGCAGCGGCCGTGAACGACATTGTTGAGTTTGTAGGGCCAATGACTCACAAAACTTTCAAACGCGCCATCCTTCCGCCCCCTACTCCCACAGTGCAGAGTCCGTATGCGGTATCAAAGACTGCTACCTCGAATCTCAGCGGCGCCAAATCAAACTACATCGAGATTCCGGGAGTTCTCAATGGAACCTTGCCATCTCAGGCAATCGGTTATGGTAGATACGCGGTAAACTCCCTTCAAAGCCTAATCGTGCAACCCTTAGACACTTGCTTACCACTCCATCTTGAGCGATCCAGGAGCTTTGTGCAGGCATGTCCGACAAGCAAATGGGCTTAGGAGAGACTCGACAAGGCCACCCTTCCTCTGGATGGCAAGATGTTGAAGTCAGTCATTACAACCTCCCCACAGTTATTCAGATGGGCAAACAAACTGGCTATAAGCGCAAGGACCAAGCCCGAATCGACGCGGAGATGCTATGGCCTCTTGAATTAGGTCGCCTAATCATCAAGGCATTCCAGCCTCAGTCTTACAATCGCGCTTTGAAGGCGCTGCAAGTGATCGTTCAACAAGGCAATCGTGGTGCCGCTCGCAAACTTAAGGATCTTGTCAATCCTGTGGGCATTGGTAAGTTTCTGAAGTTCTTGCATTCCAGCCATAGAACAAATCATGAATTGGTCAAAAATTTCACAGGCAGGCATGTAATGTATGGAATGCAGGTTGACCACCACCGAGATGGTCAAAATGCCCCCCTTTTTGCTTCAGCAAATTTTTTTGGTAAGAACTACGGTGGGGGCCAATTGATATTGAACTATCTCGGATACGCAGTGCATGGTGGCCCAGGCTATTCAGTTCATGCCGCCTTTGATGTACTCATGCATGGGGTGAGCTCCATTACATGTCTTCCTCACCTGCCAAGTTGCCCACCTCAGCGAATCTGCATGGCCATATATAGCCATGCCGATGTGTTTGCAGGCGCTGCGCCCTATTCTGGGATGACTCAATCCCCCAAGGTATTTAGCAACAGGCGCCTGTGGATTCCGATTTACCCAGCGGACTTCAAACTCGCGGAGGTATTGGCCGTCTTTAAATCTGAGGAAAAACGGTTGCACAAGAAGTCTAGAGAGGAGTGCATTGCTCACCATGCTGCAAAAAGGTCGGCTGAAGCTGCCGCTTTAGACTTGTAGGCTTCCAGTACCTTAAGTTTTATTGTTATTTGTATTTCCCACTTTGAAGTAATCACATGATTAATCCTCACATTTACGTCTTAGTATCTACATCCCGCGCTCATAACCTATGAAGACAATTCAAGGATTCTTGAATTCCTTTTTATGTACCCTTTTTTTATCTTTTGATTGCTTCAACAGTCTCCTCAAAAGGCCATTCACATAATGTAGATGAAACAGATCCCTTGCGCTTGATGATTTTTGAAATTTGTATGAGAGTCATTCAGGTTCATGAACATCAATCATTATTTTGTATATTGTATTTTCTTCCCTTTTTAAATGCATAGAACTAGTTTGGTTGAACCTATCAAGAAACTTTGTATTTTTTTTGCTTCTTCCCATGCAAATCATATAGTTTAATCAGCTCTGGAAGGCGGTCATTTTGCTGACTCTGCAAAGTCAGCTAAAGTTAAAAGGTTCATGATTTATGAAATTTGTATAAGAGTCATTCAGGTTCATGAACATCAAGCATTAAATCAACTTAAATCCCTGAGCCCCCCATTTTGAAACATTATAGCAGCATTTATGCTATAATATATGGTTCTAACGGGGTTTTATGCAGGGTTTATGACAACATCCGGGTTCTGATTCCCCAAAAGTCATTTGACTATAAGGGGACTCGTAGAATGTGCCAATGAGGTGCGGTAATCTGCCTCAAGATCACCTCTATTTATACTATTATTTCTCCCGCTTCATTACCCTTCTCTCCCCGCATCCACGTCCTTCAATCCCTCCACAATCAAGCCATTTCCTATATTCCTCTGACCATTCGCTGACTCAAAAGCATAAGCACTACATCTGAAAAGCATAAGCACTTCTCAAAAGCTTACTTTTTCCGCTTTTATAATAGTCTATTCGCTACCAATAAGCATAAGCACTCTTTGATTTTGTCAAACAAAGATGACTCAGGTAGATGAAAAGCATAAGCATTATACTCTAGCGATAAAAATAACCACTAATTGATTTTGTCAAACAAAAATGACTTGGATATACCAAAAGCATAAGCACTGCTCTATAGGATCAATATAACTGCTTTTCCGATAGCATGCATTTCTCAATGATAGGGATAAGCACTATTTGATTTTGTCCAACAAAAAGCATCCCGCTAAGCCAAAAGCATAGTAATGCTTTAAAAGATTACTATAGCTGTCTTTCGAATAGCATATCTTCTTCACGAAAGGCCGGCAGTCGCTGACTCTGTCAAATAAAGATGATTCATTGTTTTCTTCGAATGTCACACTGACATATGACCTCTTCAATTTCCTTAGCGTTTATCAATACCTCATGACGAAATCATTTTTCCAAATACATATGCATTTCCCGCAGATCTTTTAAGAATTATTGCTTGTCCTATGTTATCTGGCAATTCCCAACCAGTTTCAAAGAATAAGCGTCTTACCAAAAGCATAAATTAGCTTTTATTTATTAGCATTTGTACATGCAATAGACCGATGCTTTCCCTCATTGTTCGACAAATGTGTCTTGATTTTCTGCCTCAACCGCATCCAATACATAATACCTCTCAAACCATATGAATGCTCATCAATTGTGTAGCCACGATCGGCCCCCTGCAGACTGTGACTTCTGGTCAAAGCATCAATCAAATCCGTTTCTTTTATTCTTATTCACGTTCAGCATGTCGAGTGAATCCTAAAAGCGACCTGTCCATTGCATAAATTCAGTTTGTTCAAAACTACGCCCGGATATGGGAAACAATCATTTCTTAGTGACCCTTCAGGCAACGGTAGAAGTATAAAGAATGACTCTTTTTTCTCTCCGGTGATTGTGAACGCACCAGTCAATTCATCTCCACTCATTTTTAGACCTTCCTTTGTTCCTTTTGACTATCATCGTTTAAAATACACCCTTTTTTTCAAAAATATGCATTCCAACCCTTCGCTCATCAAGCATGACCTGTACGCCCTTGCATTCTTAATTCAAGATCAATTTGAGCACTGTACGTGTCAAAGCTATCTGTTCAATTGGTTTCTATCTGACATTATGTATTAGATACTAGGGGGAATTCAATCCTCTTGTACGGTGATGGTCACACTCAATATGTCCATTGGTTTGACTGTGTCACGTATCATGTAGTTGATCCAAAGACCCCTTGAGCTAGATGTGTCCTCACATGCCTTGCATTCTGCAAAGGTTGCACACCCTGTCTAGGTAGTCGAAATCCATTTGATCCTATCCTGTCTATGGTTTGCTGATACTACATCTCTCCGTTGCTAGGGAGGAGCCAACTTAGTTACTTGACATCAGACTCAGCTGGAAATCTCACAATTCCATCGTTCTCGGATGTACTAATAATGGACCAAATTGTCTTATTGAAAGGAGATCCACCGGAAGTATTGATGCAACACATGGTCTATAATCATTTCTTTTCATTTGGGTGCGCATGAATTAGACCATCATCATTAAGCAATGTCCTTCTACAGTCTCCGGACCCGCACAATGAAGCTTGACATAAGAGTATACGGTCCGTAGAGTTAACTTGTAAGATGAGCAGACAGTTGCTTTTGCAAGATTTCAAAAGAAGGGCCCTGTAGGTTGCCTGGGAAAAATCTTAGATTTATTACAGCCCTAATACAATCGCAATTGTACTTTAGAAATATCATCTGCTTGATGTTTTTCAATGTTTCTTGACCATCCCTCTGCTATTGCTATCCAACTGCTATGTGTGTAAGTGCTTCTAAGCAGGGGCGGATACAGAAATGCAAGGTTCAGCACAGGTTCCACTTTGTCTTTGACGCAATCGATCTCAGGGATAAGTGTGGTCATCCGTCTACCTTACATTATCGCCCGTCACTTGACCTTGACAATCCATATATCTCTTGACTCTTGAGCTTCCACACTGACGTGGTATGAGGGATAGATGCATTGTAGGAGGATCTATTGATCGTCCCATGTGTACGCGTTGTTTTATGTTGAACCTCTTTGAAAAAGGTTTTAGAGGACATGATGGTTCCAGATATTCTTAAATAGGAACCGCGGTCTAGAATACCTCTTCCCTCATTCTTCGAGCTTGTGTCATCTTCAACCGCCCCAGTCTTAGCCACAGCACAAGTTAAGAGAATGGCTAATACTCAACCCTGTAAAAAGAATCATCCATTTATTGTTTCAGGTCTTTTCGACATCATATCCAAAGTGTGAAGTTTTCAATTTTCTCTAAGGTCCATTTTGTTAATATTATCAATCATTAACCAGGTCGAAACTGAGGTAACCGGGCAATATGGGTTCCGTGAATCTATGATTACCATTGCCACTATGAACATGGATACGAACAAGGTTTTCGAATGTGGTGTGAAAGGCTCAGCTTATGGGGGCATTGACACTGTGCTAGCTGAAGGCGCCATATACGCCCTGAAGGGAAGACTCTTGGCTCTGAACAAAAAGAAACTGCAAGTTTTCTACTACGAGCCCGATACCACCGTCCATGTGTCTACGTCTGAATTTTTCAAATCCACGTTAACCAATAAAGCATCTGTCACCGGCCTAGGTTTGATCGTCTCTCGAGAAGTCAAAAAGCTTACGCCTGAAAAGGAGAATGTGACTATAATAATGAGACACAGCGATTTCAATCCTGACCCTCTTGTCTGTATATTAGAAGCACTATGCCTCATGAACGTATCGTTGACCTGTCAATTTCGCATTCGCTTAGGTCCAAGATCAGGACGTCTTTGACGTGGAGTATTGATGCAGTTGGTCTCCTCTCATGGTCAAATTGCAACCATTGCTTGTACCAAACCGTGAAGCTCTTCTCACTGGTCGTATAATTGGTTATTCCCCTAGCCGACACATGTGGTCTGTGGAGGTCCGTTGAAGGTTTAAATTGTTTGTGAATCCTCACTGAGCACATACTTTCTTCAGGTGTTTGGGGTCAACATTACCACGGGTCATGAGACAAACGCTCCATCTTCGCTTCCTGTTCCTGGGTCCCAGCTAGTGACTCCAGGTGGTCGAGCAAGAGGGAAATTGTAAGTTGTTTGTCGGTCCCTTTGAAAACTCCCCAAAGTTCTTGGCTTTGTCATATGGCTGATGTTCTAGGGTACATCAGATATATACCTGAAGGGGATGAAGGTGAAACTCCAGTCGCAGTGTCGAGTCCTGTCTCAAAAGGGAAAAATAAGAATGTCGCCGCATCTCCAACTCCTCGACAATACAATAAAAAATTGAGAGGCAACCCACCTGTGGAAGACAGTCTGATTGATCCTTGATAATTGTCTTCTACCATGGCCATGCCTGATATGATTGCACAATTTCCTTTCCTGTCTATGACTTATAGATGTGCGCTATTCGATTACTGTTGTTCCGTTCAGCTATGACCAAATATATGTCGCGGGGGAAAAAGCTGCCCACTCATAGTTATGATGGAAATGGAGAATATTGTTCTTCAAATCGGAGCCCATTCATTGTTTATGTGGAGTTTTTCCTTTTCCGGATCTATCTTTTAAATATAAAACTTTTGTTCTATCGCAAATAACAAGCATCCCGCTTATAGAAAGTATTCCTTCTGGTGTACATGACGAAATCCCTGTCACATAGCAGGCTTTTAATATTGCTGCCCCTCCTGAGTATATGGCCTGAATACTATTTCCATATACCGTTCATTCACTCTCACCATCAACAAACTACAACATCAACCTCACAACCAAAACTTAACCTTTCTCAGAATTCCTAAAGGTTTAGCTTGTTCTAATAGTTCCCAAAATACTGAGCGTATTTTGATGCAGAAGTTCCCGGGCCAACTTCCTTATTGGCTTGGATCAATGAGTCATGCATGCGATCACTGTGGAGCTCTTTGATGGGCGGAAGAGAGGAGTAAGGAGAACATCCGTCTGGGTAGAGACCTGTATTTAAACTGTTGTCAATATGGGGCTGTGACGCTTCCACTTAAATTCATGCCTGGTGGACCTCTGCCACCTGAGCTGATGGCTTTATATACGGGATCAGATGACAGTAAGTCATTAAATATTTTTTGTCGAAGCGATATACTGACCTATCTTCAGTGGCCAAGGATTTTCAAAAGAATCTGACTACCTATAACAATGCCCTGTCTTTTACGTCTCTTGGCGTACATAAAGATAGGAACGTCATGGACCAACCTGGAGCATATGTATTTTGTATTTTTGGACAATTGTCACATTCGATTCCCACTATATACCCATCTGGAGACAACCCGGCTTCATTTGCACAGATATTCATCGCTGGGGACGGAGGTTAGGATGAAGCCGACCTGCGCATGAGTCGGTTGGAGAACAAGAATGTGAAAAGAGAAATGCTTTTGTTTTTACAAAAAATCATGTACGAAATTAATCCATATGCGAAGTTTCTTAAAGATTCAGCGACTAGGCTAGAAGAGAAGCAAAGTTTGAAAATAATGCTCAAATCACTTCCACCAGGACCAAGGGAGGCCAAAACTTACAATAAACCGCAACCAAACGATGTGGCTGCATTGATTGAGGGAGATGAATTCATGGATGACAGGCCTCGTCACATTGTTTTAGAAAGAAAAGATAATTCGTGGAAGTTTATTGATGACCTTCATACCTCGTATTTCCCTCTACGGTACCCGATGTTATTACCATTTGGTTCTCAACAATGGGACAACCACTACGTCTCACCCACAGCAAATGCAAATCCGAATCGTAAGTGTGGGATTGCTAATGTTCTATCAATCTGCGAACTGACTATATCCACAGGAAAGAAGAAAAACGCCAGAGTTACAGGTCTTGAATGGGGCGCATGGCTATTGTTCGAGCGTTCAAACATGTTCTCTCCGTTTATTCATGCCAAACGACTAACGCAAGTTCTAATCGTCGACCTCTACCTCTGCGTTGAACGCGCCAATTTGCGTTGGGTTCGATTCAATCAAAAAACAATCAAAGCTGAATTGTACCAGGGGTTATGTGAAGCCTTCGACGAAAACTCCTCACTCACTGGCCGCAAAATTGTGTTACCATCGAGCTTTCAGGGCGGACCTCGGGATATGAACCAGTTGTTCCACAATGCCATGGCCCTGGTCAGGGAGCTTGGCAACCCAAGCCTCTTCATTACAATGACAGCAAACAAGAACTGGAAGGAGATACAACAAGAATTGAAGTATGGCGAGCAACCAGAGGATCGACCGGATATAGTAGCGCGAGTCTTTGACCTCAAGTTACACAAACTAATCGATGAAATTGTTAATCAGGGGCGTCTGGGAGTTGTAGTGTCTAATTTAATGGTGGTTGAGTTCCAAAAGCGAGGATTACCTCATGCTCATCTGCTATTCATACTTGATCCTAAATCTAAACCAGTTACTGCAGATCACATAGATAGCTGGGTTACCGCCCGCATCCCAGACCCAGTCGCAGAGGCTAAGCTACATGAGCTTGTGACGAAGTTTATGCTACACGGGCCTTGTCGTCCAGGCATGCAATGCTTTGTTGATGGGAGGTGTTGCCTCCGATATCCTAAGCCATTTTCTGAAGAATCCTGTCTATCGGACGAATCTTTTCCAACTTATCGACAACCTAATGATGGCAGTCAATTCAAAAAAGGCAAAACAACTTATACGAATGGTCATGTTGTGCCGTACAACAAATATCTACTGCTCTTATTAGAGTGTCACATAAACGTAGAAATACCTATAGGGACAAAGCCTATTCGATATTTGTATAAGTATCTTACAAAAGGTCACGACAAAACTCAAATATACATGGAGGTAGATGATGGCTCAAACACTGCCGGTGAGTACTATGAGGTTAGTATTACATTGGAATTCCATGCTGAGGCTCCAGCGTCGTAGGAAATGACAAGGTCCATGATGAACTCCTGGAATTTCAGAATTACCGCTATATTAGTGCACCAGAAGGTAAGCAGAGTGCAAGACATAGCAATTGTGAGACTGATAATGTCCTTATTGTCTCAGCCGCATACAGGTTATTCAAATTACCAATGAATTCGTCATGGCCGCCCGTTATGCGACTTCCTTTGCATCTTGAACATCAACAAACAGTTTATTACTACAATGAAAGTGCAGTACGCACTAGGTTAGAAATAAGGCCTCCACCTACTTCCACTTTAACAGAATTCTTTAGGATTTGTCGTGATGGAGAGAGAGCCTACAATAATGTTCCAGCAAGATCTCTCCTCTACGTTGAAGTTCCTCGGTACTTCAGGTGGTTGAATGGGAAATTTCAACCTAGGATTAATAACATACCGACTGTAGGTAGAGTCTATTTCTCAAACCCCACAGATGGTGAAAAATATTACCTGCGAATGCTATTATTCCATGTTTGAGGACCAACATCTTTCATCGATTTAAGAACTGTAAATGGAAGAGTTTGTTCTACCTTTCGGGAAGCGGCCGAACAATACGGCTTGTTGAATTCAGACCAACACCATGAGAAGGCCATTGAGGAAGCTTCATTCTGGGCTTCAGCGCATCAGTTGCGCCAGTTATTATGTCTGCTTTTAGTATATTCGGAGGTTGCAGCTCCGCTCAAGCTCTGGGAGAAGTTTATCGACGCCTTTTCAGAAGATTGTGAAGCAAGACTCAAGAGAATCGGTGCGATGACTCCATGCCCTGATAATATACGGCATGCATATGCGTTGAAATTGGTGGAGGAGCAGATTGAGGACATGGGGAAAAGACTTGCCAACATAGGGTTCAACACAGCCACTATCTGTAAGGGTATGCCCTTACAGGTAGTACATGTACAGGTTGTATGGGTTTAGAGATTGGAGTATATTCATCATGTTGCCCTGGCTCCCGCGTTTCTCCTTTTCCCTTAGGAGACTCTCCTTGCGGAGCCAGGTACGTTACTCTTTAGTTTCTTTTATTCATCTCTTTGTTGTGAATTGGTTGTAGTAGGTTACTGATTAGAGGAGACTCTCCTTGCGGAGCCAGGTTTTTGGGAATATAGATTGATCTTATAGGTGACTTGTGCTTTCGAGCTGTCCCCTGAGATCACAGTGAAGGTTCTCCCTTTGGAACCTTACACTTTTTTCACCTATAGTCAAAACTTTAAATCTCTCCGATTCCCTGCTGTATACCCACTCCGACTGAGTCCAAATTACCCCGCTGTTTACTCTGCTGCCAATATCCCACGTTCTGTTCTGCTTTTCTGTTCATGTCCGATCGACGTAATCTCCCAGACAACTACTCCGACAATCCTGAAGCTGTTCTTCGCCGCCCTCGATTAAAAACACACATTGAATCACCTCCCGACAGTCCACCGGCCCCAAATCCTCCGCGTTATAATTGGCAACCGGAAGTGCCGGAGACACCAGCCTCTGAGTATCGGGAACTAGCCGCCAGTCGACCACTGATCTCCATTGCTAACAGCAGTGATCGACAATCACCAACAACTCCTATTCGACAATTACCAGACCAATACGAGGACTGGACTCGTACAAGTGATAAAGAGATAGTCCAGCTTTTTTTTAATCAACTATTGCAGAATAAGAGTACACCTCATAAACTCCTCGACAACATCGTCACTCCGAGGCCGCCAGGTGCTTTTGTATTCACACCACAAGCACGGATCAAAGGCGCCATGGAGGAACCATCAACGTCTGGTGGGAAAGGCAAGATGTCGATGGCGAAAATTTCAGACGAGGATCATATTGAATTCCTGAAACAGCAATTGCAGGAAGTGATGGATCGTAAGGAGGCTTTGGAGCGACGCTGCGACCGGCTTGAAGCGTTGGAAACTATGGTTCAGGACCTAGCTAGAGAACGTGAAGAGAAAGGGGGACAGGCTGGAGATCATAGTTTACAGTCTTCGAAATCAAACAATCCGTTTGCCCATTACATGGAGAACGGGCCAGCTTCACCCTCTCCCATTATAGTCCAGCGAGTCCAGGTCTCATCTGCTCAAGAAAGTCCTCCGCCAATCAACTTCGCGTCGAGACCTGTCATGTCTACTATTATAGCCCCTCCAGCATACAATTCTGAATCCGGTCAAACTCTTCCAATGCCACCGACTGCGACGCCATGGACTTACCCATGGGCCCAATCAACTCCAGCAGTTCGTTGGATCGCTCCTGAACCAGGGCCGGTGGCTTTACCACCCTTATCACCGACTTCACCAGCCTTACCAGCGCCACCGTCAGCACCTATTCTTGCTACGCGGGACCGGAGGGTGGACACATCGGATAGCCACAGTGATGATTCGAGCTCAACGGTAACTGCCAGTAAGATTCGACTCACCGAGGTACCGAAGTACAAGGGCCCATTTGGTAAACCAAGCGAACTGTTTCATTGGCAGTGGTTGACTGAACAGTACTTTGATGTCAAGGACTTGAACAGCGATAAAGAACGATTCAAGCTTTTAGGATCGCTTCTCGTGGATCAGCAAGCCTCGGCGTGGTTTCAATCGGCGAAGTCCGAGTTGGAAGGAAAACCCTGGTCGGAAGTCATGGACTTGTTCGCCTTGGGAACCTTACCTGAAGATTGGGTAGCTGATGTGGAGCAACAATTGAGGAAGTTACAAATCAAACCGGGTGAAAGTTTCGATTCCTTCATCGAAAGAGCACAAGGTCTCCATCGAACGATCGCTCGGTTCTCTCGTATCACTCAAAAGGAACTCGCACAATACATTTGTTGGGGACTACCATCTATCTTCGACAGCACTGTCCGTAAAGATCAGATTCTTCGGGGTGATTCTTTCAACATGATCACTTTTGTTTCACAAGCAAAGGCTATCTGGCGAGTCCTAGTAGATGGAGGTCAAATTAAGGAAGGTCGCGCCAGAACTTCGAATAGCAATCCGTTTCACAGCAGTCAAGGGTCTGGTCTACCTGCTTCAACTGCCACGGTTGGTCCTAGACCATCGTTTCGAAGCCCCGAGGAACGAGCAGAACACGCTTGGCGTTACAAGCAATGGATGCGACATTTAGGTTTATGCTTGAGTTGCAAGACCAAATGCAACAGACCAAATTGTACCGAAACTTCAACTACATTCATCAGTGTTCCGCCGCCAGACCAATTCAATGCTGGACCTCGACCACCTCGTCCTGAACCTCGACAACCACCGGGAACGGCACCGCAACGACCAGCAGGCCGTCCTGTTTCTAACAACGCACAACCAACTCGCCTTGCTGCCGTTACAGAACTACCAGACCTTTCAACCACAGAGCTAGAGCGATATGCAGAAGCGGATAGGGTGTTGGTTGCTTGTATGGAGGAAGAAGAAAAAGAGAGGTGTGTGTCTGGTGACAGAGAACCCTCCATCATCATTGAACTCATATGTAATGGTGTGCCCGTTCGGGCTTTGTTCGATTCAGCTTGCGAAACGAATCTCATGGACGAAAACTTGGTGCGGAAGGCTCGAATACCACGGCGCCCTCTGGTTAAACCGGTGACTGTTGGTCTGGCTCTTGAATCAGAAGGACCAGTGAAGCAACTTACACATTTTACCTTTGCAAATCTTGATTCAAAGGACCCGCATATTCGATTTGGTGCCAATTTCTTCAAGGTGGCAAATCTCAATGGAAGTTATGATATGATCTGTGGAACTCCTTTCCTCAAGTTACATAAAATTGATATTTCATTACATCGGCGTTGTATCGTCCATACCAAAAGTGGTCTAAAGATTTACGATCGTGACTTCAAGAAATCAAAAGAGTTACGAAAATTGAAATGTAATGAATCTATTAGTTGGGTTGAGAAAGAAGATCCTGGTCTTCCAAAGGAAGTCTTGTTGGCGTGTGTTGTGGAGAATGTGAGGAAAGTTGAAGAAGCGAGGTTGTTGTCTGAGAAAGAAAGCAAGATGTTTGATGAATTTGAGGAATTATTCCCTGCTGAACTGCCCGCCGTCGCGGAAGGGGAGGAGGATTTTTTCCCTCCCACGGAGCAACATGAGTCGTCCACAGTATGTCATAAGATTGTTTTGACGGACCCAAATGCAATCATCAACGGGAAACAATACGGGTATCCTCTTAAGCACCGCGATGCTTGGAGACGGTTAATTGATCAGCATTTGAAAGCAGGTCGTATCCGTCGGTCTTCTAGCCAATACGGATCCCCATCACTAATCATCCCCAAGAAAGACCCGAGCGCGGACCCACGTTGGGTTTGTGATTATCGGGAGTTAAACAAAGTGACGGTTAAAGATCGGTCACCTCTCCCTAACCCGGATGAAGCTGTTCGACTTGTGGCAACTGGGAAAGTTTTTTCTGTGGTGGATCAAATCAACAGTTTCTTTCAAACCGAATGAGAAAGGAGGACATTCCGTTGACCGCTGTTAAGACTCCGTGGGGGATGTTTGAATGGGTTGTGATGCCAATGGGGCTCTGCAACGGACCTGCTACCCATCAAGCACGATGTGAGGAAGCCCTTGGGGACCTCATAGGGAAGATCTGTGTTGTCTACATTGATGACATTGTCATTTTCTCTGACACCATTGAGGAGCACGAAAAACATTTACGGGAAGTTCTGACACGGTTAAAACAAGCCAACCTATATTGCTCTTCGAAGAAGAGTAAGCTTTTTCGTCGAAAAATCTCTTTCTTGGGTCATGAAATCAGTGAAGAGGGAATTAGGCCAGATCCCAAACAGGTCGAGAAACTTACTTCATGGAAAACCCCTAAGTCGGCAAAGAGCCTTAATTCATTCTTAGGGACCGTACAATGGCTGAAAAAATTTGTGGATGGGTTAGGTCAATACGTAGCTACTTTGGCCCCGCTGACGAGTTCAAAGAAGAAGCCAACAGATTTCCATTGGGGTGCAGCCGAGGATGCCGCTTTCAACAATATCAAAAGATTAATCACGACATTACCTGTTTTGAAGAAAATTGATTATGAGACCGATACTCCGCTGTGGCTATTCTCGGATGCAAGTGGACATGGACTTGGTGCGGCGTTATTCCAAGGGAAGGATTGGGAGACTTCATTCCCAATTGCTTATGAAAGCCGAACTATGTCACCTGCGGAAAGGAATTATCCAGTCCATGAACAAGAATTGTTGGCTGTAATCAATGCGTTGCAAAAATGGAAATTATTGTTACTGGGTCTGAAAATCAATGTCATGTCCGATCATCATAGCCTAGTCCATTTGTTAAAGCAGCGTAATCTGAGCCGACGCCAGGCTAGGTGGTTAGAGATGCTTGCGGACTTTGACTTGGACTTTCGGTACCTTCGAGGAGAAGATAACTCTGTAGCTGACGCATTGTCAAGGAAGGAAGAGGTTGCGGTTGTTGAAATCAAGGCTGAATTAGATGATCACACGCGGGAGACAATCATTTCAGGTTACGTAGCGGACCCCTTTTGTTGCAAGCTTTCTTCAACCTTGCCACTGCGTGAAAATACTCAGAAGGTGGATGGACTGATGTTTATTGAAGGTCGGTTGGTGATTCCTGAAGTGAAGAGTTTGCGACGGGAGTTCATTTCTCGCGTACATGATACCTTGGGTCACCTGGGTGCGCTGAAAACTGTCGAACAATTGCGCAAAGAACTGTTTTGGCCTGGGATGACGAAGGATGTAAAGGACTTCGTAGCAGGGTGTGACAGTTGTCAGAGAAACAAAGCACGGACAACTCTTATCTCGGGAAAACTTCAAGCCACAGAAGTACCACGAGCACTTTTAGAAGACATCAGCCTCGACTTCGTCGGTCCGTTTCCAAAAGTCAATGGATACGATATGATCCTGTCGTGTACTTGCCGGTTATCGGGTTATGTTCGTCTCATCCCGGTGTGTCAAAAGGATAATGCGGAGAAGACAGCCCGTCGGGTGTTTGCATCATGGTTGTCAATCTTTGGGGCACCATGTTCCATGATTGGAGATCGTGACAAGATTTGGATCTCACAATTTTGGCAACAACTCAATGAAAGATTAAACGTCAAAGTCAAGTTGTCAACGTCGTATCATCCTCAAACCGACGGACGGAGCGAAAGATCTAACAAAACTTTAGGTCAGATTTTGAGACACTTAGCGGGAAGCCGTCACACGAAGTGGCTAGAATCGTTGCCTGCAGTGGAATTTGCGATCAACTCCGCGACGAATTCTGCAACGGGAATTACACCCTTCGAGTTCGTCTTTGGTAGGCGTCCGCAACTATTCCCGGCTAACTTATCTTCTCGAGTTCAGGAGGGAGATGCACATAGATGGATTGAGAAGAGACGAGCTGATTGGGCTAGCTGGCGGGATAAGCTATGGGCAAGTCGTGTTGATCAAGCTCTTCAGTACAACAGACGCAGGCGAGGAGGAGTTGAGGTGAAGGTTGGAGATTGGGTTTTAGTTGACAGTCAAGATCGTCAGCAGATTGTAGGGGGAAAGGGACGTGGAGTATCAAAATTGAGAGCTCGATTTGATGGACCTTATCAAGTTAAAGCGGTCATGAATGACGGTCGCAATTGTGAACTACAATTACCGGAGGATGACAAGTCATACCCAATTTTTCGTCTGTCAAAACTCAAGCTGTATAAATGGGATGAAGAGGGATAAGTCTAGTCTCGGACTAGCGTCCAAAAGTAAGTGACCCTCCTTAGTATGCGCACCGCCTCTACCTCTGCACGTTATATAAGCAATTCCACGGCCACTCTGTGAGCACATTTTGGATCGCTTCTTTTACTTCAGGAGACGGTGCGGACACGAACGGAGACAACTTCAATTACGTCAAGAATCATGATCTTAATGAAATAGTTTGGTTTCTTTGATTTTATCTTAAGTTGGCTACGGTTTCTTTTTTTTCTTTTCTTCTCTCTTTCTCTCTGAGTTGGGACAAATGTGGTGTTTGGATTGATTTTTTTTATTTCTGGGCCGAGTTATGGCAACTTTTTGAGGGCGAGTTATGCCATTGAACCCTTTTTCTTAATTCTTTTCAGAACTCATATTAGGTATTAAATTGGTGGACGTTTTCCTTATATATATATATATTTTTCTTGGTTCTTGTTTCTTGATGGATTCTTTTTAGAGGGGGAGGGTGTAAGGGTATGCCCTTACAGGTAGTACATGTACAGGTTGTATGGGTTTAGAGATTGGAGTATATTCATCATGTTGCCCTGGCTCCCGCGTTTCTCCTTTTCCCTTAGGAGACTCTCCTTGCGGAGCCAGGTACGTTACTCTTTAGTTTCTTTTATTCATCTCTTTGTTGTGAATTGGTTGTAGTAGGTTACTGATTAGAGGAGACTCTCCTTGCGGAGCCAGGTTTTTGGGAATATAGATTGATCTTATAGGTGACTTGTGCTTTCGAGCTGTCCCCTGAGATCACAGTGAAGGTTCTCCCTTTGGAACCTTACACTATCTTGACAATTCAGGAGTTAGATGATATCAGGCTATCGGATCCTATGCACACTGAGGCAGCCATCAGAGAAAGCAAACGCATATACGAGGCTCAGGTAAAATGTCTCAACGCCGATCAAGACACCATTATGTGTCATGTCCGCAATTCACACGAGTCTATGAATCAGACGCTTAACTTTTTGGACGGACCGGGTGGGACAGGAAAAACTTATACACTAAATACTATCTTAAATTACTTCTGGGGTCAAGGTTTGAATCCAATGGCAGTATCATCCTCAGGGGTTTCGGCCCTATTGCTGAAAGAAGGCAGAACGGCTCATTCAGCATTCAACATACCAATTGACCCAGGCAAGAATTCAACTTGTGATCTCAATGGAAGAGATAAACAGAGCTTGGTTATCATTCAAGCGCCAATCATAATTTGGGATGAGATATCAATGCAACATAAACATGCGATAGAGGCTGTCGATCGGACTCTACGTCACATATGCCGCAACAAGAGACCATTTGGGGGCAAAAGTATTGTATTTTCAGGGGACTTCAGGCAGACATTACCAATCATCCCACACGACTCTCTCAGTCAACAACAACAATCGTGGTTCAAAAGATTGAGACTGTGCCTGAATATCAAGCAGTTCAAACTGAAGACAAACCTGCGTTTGAAGAGCCTTTCCAGGGCCGATGATGAGGAGACTGCTACTTTCTCTCGTTGGCTTCTTGATATTGGAGAGGGAAATTTACACCAAAATAACCGAGGGGTTGTCTTCTTAGATCACATCATAACGGAGATAGTACCGCAGTTTACACCGATTCCGAAAAATCTAATAAATTGGGTATTCAATGACCTTCAATATTTCATAGGGTCAAATTGCTGGGAGTCAATCGCCGACTATTATTACAAAAGAGCATTAATCACGCCACTGAATGAGACAGTGAAAGAAGTCAATGAGGCAGTCCTTGTGAAATTGCCAGGTGATGCCTTTATAGCTACTTCAAATGATGAAGCTGACGTGACATTTAATCAGCCAACATCTGTAGACATATTGAATACAATAGATTTCCCAGGGTTTCCAGAACATTGACTGCATTTAAAGATAGGACAGCCGATCATGATCCTTCGAAATCTTTCATTGGCCTACGGCCTCTGCAATGGAACTAGATTAGTGATCATGAGTATAAGTGTGAATGTTTTACGGTGTATTATCGCGACTGGTCCAAAGAAAGGAACACATATCGGTATCCCAAGAATGAAAATGATACACCGGGGAAATTTAGACTATCCCATTCCATTCAAGCGTAAGCAGTTCCCAGTCGTGTCAGCGTTTTGTTTGACTATAAACAAATCTCAAGGACAGACTCTTGATAAAGTTGGAGTCTTCTTATCTGGTCCTGTTTTCTCGCACGGTCAACTTTATGTGGCATTGTCGAGATGCAGCGCGGTTCATAATATGAGGATTTGTCTTGCATCTTCAGGATCAGAGAAATTGACATTAAATATTGTATGTAAAGATTTGATAAAGAAGACGTAGTTTTAACTCGAAACCACTCATTAGATTGAACTTTCTTCACTAATTATCTTGAGAAGAGATTTGCGTTAAGATTAAGTTCTTTGTTTCACAACTATGATGCAAAATTCAAGCTGAGTAGCCCATATTTCTTCCCGTGAGAGTGATCGGAGTTTTGATAGATATGATAGAACATGCCTTTGTCCTTTGGACTTGACATTGGCGCTTTAAGGTAGATTTACGTTATATATAACGCTGTAAAAGATCAAATAGAAGGGAGCGTCAAGTGCTTGAAAGCAGTACTTATGCTTTTCACTAAGGTAGCGCAATCGGCATGAGGGAGGAACCTTCACCATGTAAATATAGCGGAATTGAGAGCTGAACATTAGAGTGAGTCTACTCGAATGAAGTGGTTTGCGTGAATTGAGTATTACTGCGAGTCGACCTGAGTGCCGAGGAGATCATAACCATAACCTGAGGCGGCGGGCGTGCCCGCCTCTGCTCTAGTTATTATGTATATTGTAATTCCTTCCCTTTTTAAATGCATAGAACTTTTAGGCCGCTGCTATTTGCCGCCCACCCCGGGCCCATATGGGCGCTATAATTTAGCGCCCATATTGGGGCATAGGCGCCGCAATTTAGCGCCCATATGGGGCATAGGCGCTGTAATTCAGCGCCCATGTATCATTTCCCCATATGGGCGCTATAATTTAGCCCCTACCTGCACATGGGCGCTGAATTACAGCGCCTATGCCCCATATGGGCGCTAAAAAGTAGCGCCCATATGTACATTCCTCCATATGGGCGCTATAATTTAGCGCCCATAATGTAGGCGCTGGAATATAGCACCTACAAAAAGTATGACATGTGTAGGCGCTATAATTCAGCGCCTACATTATGGGCGCTAAATTATAGCGCCCATATGACTTCAACTGATATGGGCGCCATTTTTACGTGCTCATTTCCTGGACAGCTCAACTGTTCCAGACTTTATGGACCAAGTGCGCGCTAAATTTCACAAGGCAAAGGGATCCAATCCAAAAAAACTTATAAAATTGAACCAAGTGAAAATCAAATCCAACACCTTGCAAAGATAAAGAAAATACAAAATCAACACAAATCAATACAAACAGACGTTCTTTTTTTTGAACTCCTGGTAGTAACTCTTTCCGTAACTACTTTCTTATCCTGAGTTGCTTCCCATTCCACCATCTTTTCATCCCAAAGATCAAAACAACTGTTCATAAAATTGTCCTTTTTCCAACTAGCAGCATTTCTTCCCGCCACTTTCTCCCATCTCTGATGTGTGGTATACTGAGAAGTATTTGGAAAAGGTGAAGGAGAATGAGAAGAAAAAGAGAGAGAAACCCAATGATTTGTGTTCACAAATCCCAGAACAATTGGAGGAGAGTTGGCCAAGGTTCTTCTGCAAGAAAATGGAAAGAAAGTCATACATGCCATTGGATAGGTACCAATAATCACCAAAGGTCTACCAAAAGTATTGGATACAATCTGGCCCATACTGACTGACTCAAACCAAAAGAAAGACATGACCGGTTCAGTTGAGGTTGTATCGAGTTTCTGTGTCAATAGAGTAAGGTATGATTCTGTCGCAAGTGCTTGTTTTTCTTTGAGTTCTTTCTTGGTGAGTGATTTCTTTGCTTTTGAATTTAAACCTGCACCCTGCCAATAATATTCTGTGTATTCTGAATTATATTTATCTAAATCTGCAACCATTGCTTGTCTAATTGAAATCAACGCATTTTCCTCAAATATTCCAAGTGAATGAGCTATAGCATGAAAACCACAATGACCATCTCCACAAGGATCATAGATATCAGTAATGTAAGGTCTAACAAATATTATTAACTGATCCTTGTATTGTTGAATTAAATGTGGATCTTGATAATGATTGAGACGATCAATTGTTTCATGTAATTCATCATCATTTAATTTTAAATCATTCACATAATCTGAAACTTGAAAATCAACTAAATCATCTGAATCTGATTCTTGGAAATCATTTCTATCATTAACATTTGAATCAATAAAATCAATTTCTCCATTTTCATTTTCATCTTCATCATCTTCATCATCATCTTCTTCTTCTTCTTCTTCTTCTTCTTCTTCTTCTTCTTCTTCTTCATCTGATTTAATTATTTTGACATTACACTTTCTTCTATCATGACATGATTCACCACAATTACCACATTTCATTTTCATTTTCTTTTCTGATTTTGCAACATGTTCAAATTGAGAAGGATCCCGCTTAAGTTTTGATTTATTTTTGGCTCCTTGAGGTCTTCCTTTATTCTGAGTTTTCTTTGATGGAGGTAAAATAGGAACTAATGTGTAATTACCAGTAATTAATTTTTCTAAATCAGATTCAAATTTGAATAAATTAGAGTTATTTTCAGCTAATATACTTTGAATATGTGAATTAATCCTTGCTTTAACATCAGCTAAATCCTTAGGAGGCCTTTGATAATTTAAACGCCACTGTGGATGAAAGTCATCCACTGAAAGCTTCATTTCCAATGAAATATAGCTTTCAAGTTGATGAGCGCATGGAATTCCCCACATAGAATTGAAAGTGTTGGTGCAATCAGGAAGTGGTGGACCGTTCTGCTTAGATACTAGTAATAAAGTACATTGAGCCTTGGCTTTCCCAACAGCAAAATGAGAAATCTTATGGTGAATATCATCAAATGATTTGTCGCACTGGCGGACTGAGTTGGATGTTTCTTGATGGACACGACCCATAACTTCATTATATTGAATTTCAAGTGCGTTTTGAAAATGCTTGATAGTTGAATATAAGTCAAGTCTTGAAGTTTCTAAATCTTTCTTGATTGTACCATGAGTACCTTCAGTTTTACTAGTGGTAGCTGAACCAAAATGAGAGATTTGAATTGTATGAAGATAAACAAATTTGTGATCAAGAGGATACCACTTCTTTTCAATATATTTGAGTAGATCTTGAGCTGAATTTTCTAATTGATAATTCTTCAGGATATCTTTGGAGTTTTGATAATCTAATATTGTTTGAGATGAACATAAAAAATTCCATAATTTGAGAACTTCTCCTTCTTTGACTTTGGATGGTTTTGATTTGATATGAGTTTGAATGTTTTTATTGATATGCCATAGACAAAGGAGATGATGAGAATGAGGAAAAACGGTTTCAATACTTGAAATTAAAGCTTTCTCATTGTCAGTTGCAAAAACTGATGGAGAATCTTCAGGTGAACAACCTTCAAATAGGAGTTTGAATTCGTATAAAGCCCAGGTGTAATTTGATTCAGTTTTGTTGGCCATAAAACAGAAAGCTGCTGAGAAAGGTTTATTGACTGAACTAGTTCCCACAAAATGAAGACAGGGAAGATTTGAATCATTAGTTTTATAAGTGCAATCTAAACCATGAACATGAGGGAATTTTAAAGCTAGTTCAACTGATTTAGGATGAGCGCAAAAAAGAGATAATAAAGTGCCATTTTCGTCGTATTGAACTTGATGAACCCATTTCATTGATTTGAAAAAATCCATTAAAGCGATAATAGGAGTTCTTGCATTCAATTCTTCATCACGGAGCTTCTTTCTAACATTATAAATATCTTTCATTAAAGTCATGAACCCCGGTTGCTTGTCGATTGCAGTCATAATGTGTCGAGGTTTGATTGAAGTTCTAGATAAATTAATAGTCATCATTTCTTTGATTGAGCTTAATCTTCTATAAATTGCAAATTCATCAGGTGATCGAAAAGCGGAATGATTGTGACAAGTATGATCTAAATATCTCTTGACTTCAGCATTTGAATCTTTGACTTGTTCAATCCTCCAGAAACCGTCATTGTAGTTGAGCTTCAGGACCGCTTTCCATTGACAGCCAGTCTTCTTTGACGTGCTAGATCGTTGAGTTGAGTTGCTTGTTCTCGGACACCCTCGATGACAATGAAGGTAAGTATTTTGAGAAGTTGCAATTTTCTTGCTGGAAGTGACTGAAATTCCATATCCTCCATTGAGACCTACACAATACAAGTACTGTTGAGCAACCTGTTCAGAGACAATCCGTTTACCCCATCTTGGGTCTTTGAGATCTAAAGCCAATGATTCAACTGTTGCAGGAAAAGATCATATTAGCGAAATCTGAATTAAGAATACGTATAATTACTCACCATTAGCAATGATGGGCCAGTCTGCATCAAAACCTGAACAAAGTACTGTGATATCCGGTTTATCTGTTAAAAACAACACAAGTCAATAAATGCAATCTCTCAACATAAATAATAGAAAAAATTATGAATAAATGAATAGTACCAGTTAGATTAATTTCTCCTTTGCCACGCGGAAGTTCTTGAACCATCTTGACATTTCTTTCAAAATCTAATAGAAAGCGGAAGAAAGAAGAGTAAGCGGAAAGATAAAGAAGAGTAAGCGGAAAGATAAAGAATATAAAGCGGAAAGATAAAGAATATAAAGCGGAAAGAGAAAGAATAGAAAGCGGAAGAAAGAATAGAAAGCGGAAAGAGAAAGAATATAAAGCGGAAAGACAAAGATTATAAAGCGGAAGAAAGAATATAAAGCGGAAAGAGAAAGAATAGAAAGCGGAAAGAGAAAGATGAGAAAGCGGAAAGATAAAGAATAGAAAGCGGAAAGAGAAAGAATAGAAAGCGGAAAGAGAAAAAGAATAGAAAGCGGAAAGAGAAAGATGAGAAAGTGGAAAGAGAAAGATGAGAAAGTGGAAATAGAAAGAGGAGAAAGCGGAAATAGAAAGAGAAAGAATGAGAAAGAAGGACTCACTTTGAATGAATTGTTCATCATCTTCAAGATCTAAAACTTTCTCCTTATCGTTGTATGGATCTTGTATCATATATTTTTTTTCCAGATAGGTATTTTCAACTGAATCTAAATCAGGGTCTGTTGAACCATCTGCATCTAAAAGAGAATCTACTTCCATTTCTTCATCCTGATCTTCATTATTATCAATCTGATTTATTTGATGGTTTGAGTTGGAAGTATTCTGATTTGAATTTTTAATGATTGATTTGTTGTTTTGTTGATTTGATATTAAAGTAGATTGATTGAGATCATTGACATAATTATATTTGTTTTGTTGAATTGAATTCATAGTATTTTGATTTGGATTGAAGGTATCTTGATTGTAATTATTGAATTGATTTTGATTTTGATGTTGTTATCTAATTGATTAATGTTGGTTTGATTAGACAACAGACTATTTATGTGATTTGGTATGTGATTTTGATTTAATAAGTTGGTATTATCATTCATTTGCAATTGATTATTGTAATGGTTCATTTGATTATTATTATGATAGTTCATCTGATTGTTATGATTGTTCATTTGATTGTTATGATTGTTCATTTGATTTTGGTGATTAAGCAATGTATTATTATGATTCTTTCTTTGATCATTGTTGTTAGAATTGATCATTTGATTGTTAAGATCATCAGTCATTTGGCTGTGGTTCAAGTGATTGGTGTTCATGTTGAAAGTGTTGAGGAGGATGAGTTGTTGTTAAATGAGGTGTTCAAAAGGTTGAGTTGAGTTGAGTTGAGTTGAGGAAATATTTAAAATCTGTGAGGAATCTGATTTTAAGGGGGGGAAATGGAGAGAGATGTGTCTATATAAGTTGAATAAGGGCAAAATTTGGGCCAGAAATGCCCTTACACGCGCCAATCTACTGTTGTACAGGTGGGAAATACAGGATTTGGCCCAGATTTGGCCCACCCACGCCTCTGTATCCATATGGGCGCTAGAAAACAGCGCCCATATGGATATAGGCGCTAGAAAACAGCGCCTACAATCTATGTAGGCGCTGTAAGCTACATATGGGCGCTACAATATAGCGCCCATATGGATATAGGCGCTGAATTCCAGCGCCCATGTTGAGATAGGCGCTGGATTCTAGCGCCTAGGAATATGGGCGCTATTGCATGATTTATAGCGCCCATATTGCCATATGGGCGCTAGATGCCGGCGCCCATATGGGCCCCAGGTGGGCGGCAAATAGCAGGGGCCAACTTTTAATCAACTCGGGAAGGCAGTCATTTTGCTGACTCTGAAAAGTCAGCTAAAGTTAAAAGGTTCACCTACTTGAGCCATCAAACCTTCCCCACATCAATATCCCACCTCTGAACCGCAGATGCAGCAGTTTATATGCAATTCCTGACCATATAATACAAGGTTCATTCCCCACATTGATATAGCCCTCCCCTGAAGCGCAGATGCAGTAATTATATGGAATTCATATACAATTTAAAACCTTGCTTCTCCAATATCCTTGGTCATCTTTATTCCTTTGGCAATCATTAAAATCATATATGTGCAATATCTCACTGCATCATCTGGATTCTCAGAGAACTATCACTCTACTCGCCTTGCTCGCCAATCACCCACATATACCCACATATATCACTTCATTTTGCAGACTTACAATCAGCTTTCATCTTATATTTTTATTACTGTATTGCTATCCCTGTGGTTAAATAAGTGGAAGACCAATGCTATTCCTTACGGAATTGGTGTAGCCCTGTTGAAGAGTACAACAACTGGTGTCACATTGAAATTGGCCTGATATATAGTTTACTTGCATTATATCCCCCCAGTGAGTAAGTACATATTTGACTACTTAACTATAGTCATCTACACTAATGACCATGGTCTAATATGTGCTCTAGATTAGCCTCACTGGTGGCTGATGGACCAGTTCAACATCCTATAGGAATGTTGGTCAATTTTGTCTAGAATTTGATATTTATGAATGATTGATGTTTATGATTCAAAGGAACATTATTTCAGCACAACAGACACATCCTGGTCAAAACACCTTGAAATTGTCAGTATTAAACCTGAACTCTTGATCCTTTTTAACAGTGATACTAATGAATCCATCATGAAGCAGAGTTCAACCACTACAGGCACCAACACAGAAGAGTTGAGTATGCAAGTGTCTATGCCTGCACCAATCCAAGTCTTGCACCAGCCTCAACAGACCATGCATCAAGGCTTTTTATGTCTACTTGAGATACAGTGACTGTGTCCTTCCCATTTGATATCAGTGCTTACATTTTTGGTCAGGTAGTGCGTTTCTTACCATTGCTCACCAAACTGGTGGATTATTTGTTTTGCACCTATGGTGAATGGTGCTCAATCTTTCTACTTTTGAATCCGTCCCCTAGGAGTCTTATAATCCTCTGACTTTAATACAAGTCAAGGTGTCATCTTATTTTAGTGTATAACAGGTTGT
Source organism: Melampsora americana (assembly GCA_022264835.1). Lineage (NCBI taxonomy): Eukaryota > Fungi > Basidiomycota > Pucciniomycetes > Pucciniales > Melampsoraceae > Melampsora > Melampsora americana. The sequence continues at coordinate 137,931 of JAIFHY010000101.1, read as the reverse complement.
AGTATTCAGAAATTGTTGCATCACCACCTGCATCATTGTGAAAACAATGGATGACGTGGCTTTTATCCTTGCTTTCAAAAATACAAATAGGCACATTTTTGCGCACCACCATAGGTTAGAAAATATTGAATGACATAGAAAATATTGAATGACATGAGGTCATGGAAATATACATTAACATTTGACTGGCACAAAGGTGTGACAACGCCTCAATTCTTTTGAAAAGGACTGAACATATAATAATTATTTGTCTTTGCACCTTAACTTACTCATGTATTTATGCATGAGTAAGTGAAGTAACCAAAGTAGAAAACAAAAAACTCTAGGTGCAATTGAAATTTGAACAAAATTCAATGAGGACAATTTCGGGGTTGGCCAACACTGACTGAGTAAGTACTGGTTAGTTTGTTGCCAGAATGATCAAGCGCTAGCTGAGAAGTATCAATCATACTGTACATCCTAATGAGTATGATAAACTGTGGCCCCTTAACAAGGGTCCATGTGTCTCACTCTGCTCAACAAGCCACTTGGAAAATGGAGTGTGGCTCCAGGCAGCGAACCAGAACTCCTGGGTTCGAGTCGTGAGGCACACTCCCTTTTTTAACCTTGTCCCCACGCTTTTCATCTCTCAACTACTTGCAATACAAAATACATAAATTCAAATACATACATAAGATAATTTTTTCCTTTAATGTTCACTTTCACTTGTTCATTCTTCCGCCATATCAATCACTTATCGTCACTTTTCACCCTCATGCACATATTGCTGCCTGCAGTACCTCGGCTCCAGTCACTTTTCACCCTCACGCACTGTCATATCGCTACCTGCAGCACCTCGGCTCCACTGGGAACGGTCGCCAATAAAGTCAGATCGCTACCTGCAATACCTTGGCTCCACTTGGAACTGTCGCCAATAAAGTCAGTCTTTGATTTTTGACTTTTGGGCACACAAGTTCCACATCAACCACTAACTTTCAAAAAACGATATCAGGTCTTGGAAGATTACAACATGCCATCGCACCGCAATATACAAGGCCTTCACCATCAAAAGAAAGAGCCAAAGCCTGTCACACCATTGCAAAAACAGATGGTTGAACGACGCAAGAAGGATCTGGAGAACGCAGAAGCTGCCCATGCCGCTCTTCTGGCCAGACTCAACAACCGACCTGCTGGGCCGCCTTTGATTGAAGAAGAAGCAGACACCAAGGTGTATGACCCTGCGCCAATGCAAGTCAATGGCGACCGTCCTGAAGACAACAAGCCCAACTTAATCGATATAAATGAATATATGCCCCATCCAATGGCTTCGAATGGCCAGGACAACTCATCAAACCCGGTGCTTGATGACTTAAGACAAGAACTTCATTTTGCGCAACGCCTTAAGCACAAAACTTGTTGGCAATGGCAGCATGCTGTTATGTTGCCGACATTCCTTCGATGTCGACAGAAGACCTCAAATTGGGGGAATGAGGCGGATTGGAACAAGGACTTTGCACCACCTTGCACCTGCGCAAGCAGGACTGAGCAAGATGTGGATCTTGTCAAATCTGACTAGTGACCTAGCCATGCATGTGCCCCCCACCATGATTTTCCACACTGACGGAAAAAATCGTTCTTCAAGGTCGCAAGCGAGTTAAGATTTCTTTTTGCAAAAGGTGTGATCTTTTTGATGTCACTTGATTACTACTGATGGGCTATATGGCCGCGTCACCAAGCCAGCCACGTACCGCCTTTTCAGCTTGCCTGATGAAACATCATCACGCCCTGTGGTTGCGGTGCGCAGTTTCAACAGAAGGCTTTTGTGACTACCTGGATGACACTCTTGATGATTCCAATCCACTGATTGTCACTCCTAATATGCAAGTTTGTGAAGTTTTTTCATCTCGGTCTTTGAACAACTGACATCTATATTGATATCTGAATCACTTACAGCCACGCCAGTGGCGGGAGCCTTTTGCAGAGGCAATCGATGCATATTGCGCAATCATCATGCAAATTTGATCACTAGAGAATGAGCGCCTTCGACTGAGTGAACTTGACATCCTTGCTTCCAATTGTCCCAAATGTTTTGGCCCACCAGTTGGGAAAACCCAACCTGATGAACCTCAGGTATTGATTTGCCTTGACGGTAATTTTCAACACAAGCGCCATGCCTGTGCAAGCGTTCCCATACCAGGATTCAAACCATCGCGCCCCAACATATTCCTTGACCCTAAGATTGTGCAGGCCAAGGAACGTTTGATGGCAGGCCTTGGTCAAGATGAAGGTGAAGCGGTGAGCTCTTGTTGAATCTTTGCAAGCCTTTACAATTTTGACCAAATATTGTAAAGGATCCATGTACTGAAGCACACACAACAGCCAACGATGCTCGGGGGAAACACCACTTTAAGGCCATGGATGAATCTGGATTGATTGGGATGGCATGCCGGCATGACCATCTTCTGAAGTTCATAAATCTTGTACAAAGTGGTGAAAAGTCAGTTTCAGTGTTGCCAATATTGATGCACTCAGCTGACTTGAGACTTGGTAGATCACATAACGGTCTGGCTCTTATTCAGTGGCTACTCAACCTTTTTAAGGATGAAAGAGACGACGATACGAACCTGGGTGTACTTTACGATATTGGTTGTAATTTGGACAAGACCATTAAGAAAGTGAAGTGACATTCATGATATCAATTGAATACTGTACATATTAGCTGAACCTAAGTAAATACTGCAGAAGAAAGTGTTTACTGACGCAAAACAAGCGGAGCAAGTACGACTGGGCACCGCATTGTTTCATGCATATGGGCACAATTGGGGATGCCAGCTTGAATACAACCCAAGGCTTAACGGAGGGTGGGGGAAAACAAATGGTGAAGGGATGGAACGTGTATGGTGGAAGCTTGCACCTCTTGTAGCATTGCTCCGGTATGCTACCAAACAACATCGGATGGTGAGCTTGGATCTTAGAACCAGCCATCGGAACAAGGTTTTGAAGGATGAAGCAGGCAAGTTCCATTCAATCTCATGTGTTTCTTGTGTGCTGTATATTGCCAATCTTCTATAAATAGTTCGGTTTCTAGTGGCGCATACTAACAAGTATGAAACTGAGATCCAACAGGCACAGTCAACACTTGCAAAACTTCTTCAGTCAGACAAGACCCATACTTACGAGTATTTCCAGACACAGTGGGCTCGTCAGAGGGACATGCAGCTGAGAGCAATAAGTGAAAAATCCAAGGGAAAACGAGCCAGACTGGAGGTCTTGCTTAAGCTGGAGGAGGAGCTACTGGACGCTCGGTGAGCTAGATTTATCTAACTGCAGAATTGAAAAAAGCTGATATTGTAGGTCTCAGTAAGAGAATGACGGAATTAAATGCAGGAAATGCTCCTATCAGAACAGCACAGCAGCGGCAGGAGTTGTTGAGGCTTCCCAACTCACTTGCTTCGTTAGAACAGCAGATGGAGCGTGTAGTTGAGGACTTGGGCAATACTCATTTGCTGAATGTACGACATGGGACAAGTGAGTACAACTCTTCAATTTCCTCTAAATCAAATGTGACTACTTGGCTTAAGGCCATCACTGATGATTGACCAGCAATGTACTCATTATGGCGTAGATGCTAGAGTAACAGCGGCGATAACTATTCAAGTGGCTATGGGTTTATTATATGAAGCCAAGTTTGATGTTGTACAACAGCAAGCTGATGCTGCAAATCGGACTGGTAAGGCTGGGTCTACATCAAGTGATTGTAAAGCATTTACGCAGCAGTGCTTGATAAAATAATCTCAATTTGCACAGGTGCAACCAATCAGCCAAGGAATGAGACACTGCGCAAGAAGAAAAGGGCAATGTTGAAGACCAAGACCAAAACTTATCTGAGACATGCTAAGAAGTACAATCAACGCTTCCACCCAACTCACCATATTCCGGAGCCTTCTTTCAAAGAGATATTGGAAATGGACATCCTTAATCCTTTTTGGAACAAGGCTGCGCTGAATCACCCTGACAAGCCGTGGGCCACTTGCGAGAGAACCAAAGACGGAATACTGGCTTTCCGAAGTCACCGCTCTTCTGAGGCAGAGCTTCGACGTTTAGGCCGCGAAGTAAGGCAGATGATGCGATGGGCACTTGATTATCAATCTCGAGTTGACGCGTCAAAACCCAGTCACACAAATGGTGAAGAAGTTTCAAAGTGTCAGATTTCAATATATCTGTGGCCACTGACATTAATATATCATGTATGTGCAGGCAAACTTCGAGTACTCGAGTGTAGTTCCCTGTACAGTGGCCTGGCCAGACGCTCATGTCGACTATGGAAAAGATGGGACAGGGGACTGCAATATGTCATTCAATCCACCTCAAGATATGTGGAAGGTAGTGCTGACATCGACAGTGACTTATTTGATCAATGGCAGGGCATGGTTGCTAGGACTTCTGCGACTTGGGCCGAGATCTTAGGGGTTCCCATCTTTTGGGTGGAGGAGGAGGAAGAGGAACCAGAGGTAGAACAAGACCTCCAGGAGATCCTTGAGGGTATTGCTCTCTATTGAATTTTTATTTAGTGTCTACTTACTTGTATTTATATTCTTGAGCTGATTGTAGTATCAACCAAATCTCTCCAGTACCATCTCAAAGTTCAAGTTAAAGTTACATGACTACTTACCTTAGATGAAGTGTGGATTTTGCAAAGTACAATTTTTCAGTCAAAGCACAATTTTTGAGGAAAGGTGCGATAATCTGCTCAAGGCATGCATTCCAAGGTAACAACACAAGAGTGGATGGATGATACTTGTACAAAGTGATTTAAGGGTGAAGCAAAAGCCCTACTTGTTGTCAATCAAGACTTATCACCTGTTGTTTTCTTCTTTGGTTGCGGCAAGTATTGGCCTTGGGCTTTAAGAATGCAGTCGGTGATTGGATCAATGCTTCCCAAGCAACTAACCAGCTTGAGGCATCTGGTTGATGGAATCTCCGCCATGTTGCACAAACAGGTGGAGCAGGAAGATCAGGCTTTGTAAAATCCAGAAGAAGAGAAGTGAAATGAAGGTTTGCCCAGGCTATAGCAATCGGTGGGTTTGTATTATGCTGGGTTGTGAATGGGAAGAATATCTTGTTATTCATCCCTGGCTCGTAATATAACACCGGTCGGTCAAACGCCGTCGCTATAACCCCCCCATATCCTGGCATGCTGAGCCAATATTCTTGCTCTGAAACCACATTTTGTTTCTTTGTTGCAAGGCGTGCTAAAGCAGTTGTGCGGGGCTCAAAGAAGGTTCGTTCCGTGAAGATGTTGGGCATATTAGCAATTGTATCATGTAACCTTTGCTTTATATAGGGCCACTCGTCTCCAGATTTGCCAAGTGATAGGGTGATTGCTCAAAAGCCACAGTGTCCATCCGCTCTTACTTGACGCAAGTCGAGCACAAAGGGTTGCAGCCACGAGTGGATGCGATATTCTACAAGGAGTTCTGGTAGAGCTGGATTGGGAACTGGCAACTTTAGCATAGCCTCCTCGCGAGCGCGTTTGCAAGTGACCCGTACGTTGTCAAAGGGGGCTACAGCAGACGAGGTTTGATTATTTGCAAGCTGCGTGTCAGTACCAAGAGGTTTTTCTTGGGATGATGCTTGCTGGGATTGGTGTTTGGTTGTGGTTGTGTGCATCTGGGAGTTCTCAAGTTGTACATCGATAAGCCGATTGGTTATGTTGGGTATGGGTAATGGTGCAGCTGGTATGCATGCATTATCTCCATTGCTTTCTATGGGGTTCAAGCTACCAAAACTTTTGATCTTGTCTGCCTGGGGCTGTTTGTTGGAAATTGGGCTACCATGAGGGGATGGTTCTTGGTGAGGTTCCAATGCGTTGGGCTGCGTGAGGAGGTCGTCAATGTTGAAAGTCGACTCAGTGACTTCAGATAAGCCGTAGAGATCTTCAATAAGGCAATTGATCTGTGAGTGTTGAGTCAACTTCAGTATCACATGATCAGCTGCATTAAAAGATGAGACTGACCGATTCATCTGACACATGGTCTTGCTCCAGTTCTTTTGCAGGTGGTGACTCAAGCACCTCGTGGGGAAAGTCTTCCTGGAATCATTTGATGTGTAGCTAAGTCAGCTGATGGTGCGTGTTGGTGTGATTTTGAAAGGTGCTTACAGCATGAGGTTCTTCTAGGGTAAATGAAAGGGGCAATATTGGTTTAGTTAGGTTTGGTGCGTGGTGTGTGTTTGAGAGTTTGGCTAAGTCGCTGAGAATAGCTTGGATCTGAACTAAGGCTGTGGTTTGAGTGCGAGGTGTTAATGCTTGAAGGAGGCCTGGTAACTGGGAAATGATTGTGTTGTTGGTTACTGGATCGGAGGGGGAAGCCAACCTTTGGGTGGAGGTATCGTCAGGAGTCTTGACCTGAGCATTTGGGTGGTTGCTGGGAGGTTGTTCAGGGGGTAGAACAGTGAGAGATTTTGGCTGTCGAGCCTTCCGAGGTTTGACCTTGGGATCGGGAGGGTGGTTGTGGCCCAGGTGGGTATGGACCAGTAACCAAGCCTTTTTCAATGGTAGATATTGTGCATTGAGCTTGAAAGGGCAACCAATGCGTGCTGATATTGTTGGAGCTGCTGGAGCACATGGAGGTGGATGACCACTTCGATAGCATGAATAGTGTATGAGGTGACTACCATCCTTGGAATTATTGATTTGAATGTGGTATCCATGGCTGATGGCATCAAAGTCTTTGACATAGTCGTTTATGTTGGCTCGCGGCGAGCCAGGAATTTCAATGATGTCGGGCACTGGAAATACATACTCCTCTTTTGCTGTTTTTTCTGCCACCTGTGGAACAATATATAGTATAAATGAATCATATGAGAAAATCATCAAGGTGGAATATAAGAAAGGATAAATGAATGTGAAAAAACTTATACAATCATTTTCTGGGGCAAGTGGTGAGGCCAGACAAAGCAATGATGATCAGTTGAGGTCTTGATGATGTATTTACTTTGATTTGATGTAGTAAGGTATTGATATGGGGTTGTAATTTTGAAGAGGGAGGTTTAGCAAGGTATTGAGATGAGGGAGATTAGAATTGGGTGAGATCGTAGTATTGCTGATACAGGAGTGAAGATTTTAGAGGGTAGTGACAGTTGAGTTTGGGTGGTCAATAGGGTAGTGACAGTTGGTGGCTGTCAGCCCTGAGTACTAACCAGTAGTACCAATGGGCGAAGTATAATAATACATAAGCATAAAAACAATAATTACAACTCATGGCTCAGTCTCAAGAGTCAAGTACATATGATTTAGCATATGTAACATGTGCAAAACTTACATAAAAGAGTGTGTACGTACACAACTTTTATGTGAACCAATGCTACATATATTTCACAGCCGTAACAAGGTCGTAACAGATGAAATGTATGTTCAAACAGTTTATAACAATATAACTGTAATAACCTAACCACACAACCACAGATTGTGCGCACTTCTATTGTAAAGATTCTCAAGGTTTGGAGTATATAAACCCTGAGAATCCACTCCTCCTGATCACATCATCACATTATTATTCAACAACTTTTACAAATAAATCCTATCAGCTTCTTTATAACTTTAAACTTTGTGTCTTGTTGAGTGTTGTGTGTTTACATCCAACCTTGTTTTCTGCCTGATTAGACACCATAATCACTGAAATAAGTAATATCCATCAGGTGGAATTACTGGAAAGGAAGTAGTCCTTGAGTAAGGCTTACATCAGATTTGGGATTAATCTGATATAAGAAACTCTAAACCTGCGGGGAACCTCTATCATTCAGAGTGTAAAGTTCCCAGTGTTAAGACAGACATTAACACTACCCTTATTGATCATTCTGTGTCAGAAGTGAATCAATTTGGGACTGAGAACTGTGCATCAGTTGCTCCAATCTTTAATTATTGTAATAGACAATAATTAACCCAAAATCCCTGGGTGAAATCCTTTGTTCAAAGGTCATCTAACTGGAGTCTTTACTTGTGTAATTCAAGTAAAGCTCTTTCGCCCAAGTCTCATTCCAATTGTAATAGTGGATAGCAATCCCTACAAGTTTAGTAGAAGTCTTACCAACTTCTACTACCTTTTTTATTGACTCTACTAGCCAAACAGCAGCTAGTAGGCTCACAGTGGCAGTCAATAGGGTAGCAAGGTAGTGAGAGATGTTTATGAAGTAGTCATAATGAACTTGAGGTAGGGAGAATGGGTTGTGGGAGTAATTTTTTCCTTTAAGTCGTGATGATTTGAGGAGGATACTTGGGTAGTAATATATTTTTGACTGTGAGAGTTATAAATTAGCTGAAGGAGTGATAAAGCTGGCTGTGGTAGTGATAAGTTATTGGGTGCGTAAAGTTTGGCAAGGCCCCCCCTTGTGAGATTGGCGACTTAGAGGGATTTTAAGGTCACCCCAGTTGTATATAACAAGCTACAAGATTCTACATGCTTAGCTGCGGACTACACTGGATGATACATGTATCTGTATCATCCAATACACTTGGTGGGTTACAGTGCGCACAGGTGATATAAAGATGAAGAAACATAAGTTGGCCACACAAGACATTCAAACAGACCCACAAGGAGGAATAAATGTGTTTCTTGGGCCACCCACCCACCCCTGCCCTCAAAATCCTTTCCAACAGATAGTCCATAGCCTCCGCCCCCCACACCCGGGCCATAAAAGCCTCAGAATAAGGGAAATGGCCCAGAAGTGATTGTCTGAAAGAGAGATCAGAATAAAAGGAATGAAATGGAACCTATCAAAATAAGCTCAAAAAAAACCTATGTCAGAAAGAGTAAAAGATGGATACTCACTGGCTACCCTCACTAGATTTTCAATTGGTTACAACCAGTTGGTGAGGCACTATCCACCTGGGCCTATGATATACAAATGAAGCCATCCACAACCTCCAACTCCAACTCAAATCATGTCTGATCAACATGTATTCTCAACCAAATCAATGACTGTTGATATAAGAGTACCTGAAATACTGCTTGATAAATTCAAAGCCTTTGCCAAGAGAGAATTGAGAAGCCATGGTGTAAATTGATTGAATTTAATTGGACAGGCTGACAGGGATATCTGGAACCTTACAATAGCTATATTTGTTGTCAAGCATTGGCAGTACACCAAGCTGTAAGGTGCCTTGAAACAATTGGTTGATCCATCCCACAACTCAGAATCTATATGTATTGGTATAGTCCTCTGTTGGGTGTGAGGTCATTCTGTGGACATCTGCCAAGAACATCAATCTGCCAATAAACATCTCAAAAAGGAGACCCACATAAGAAAAGAGTTGTAAGTTCTATGTTGTTCATGTTATGAACTCTTCAAAAATAACATATTGATTTCTTGTGAGTATTAAAGTTGATTAAATATTGCTGTGATTCACTATCTTGATTTTTCCTGGCCGCTAAAATCCATCAGACAGCTTCCAATATCCTACCACATCATGACTATTGTTCCAACACAGAATGGTAGCCTGAGGACACACACTATCCCTAGGGTTGACATGGCAAAGTGAGCAATACATGAGGATTCTTCATCAAGTCAAAAAATTGATTTTAAAGTACAGTTCTTCTACTCAAGGTCCAAAACTTGCAACACAGAGGTTTGATCAATGTCAAACGTCTGCTATTCACAATAATTCGAATCTTGACCAATGACTTGAGTGCTGATGTTGTCATTCTAAGCTATCTTTGTTGAGCCTTGGTACTGGGTTTCAAGAAACCAAAGTTGAGTTTGATACGTATTGAAGAGACAGGCTAGTTGGTAAGGTGCTCAATTGGATTGTTGTAGTGAATTTAGATCTGACTCAAGAGAAGAATGATCACACCCAGGGCTGTGTCAGAATCCAGCCCGATGCAGTCTTGTCTCGTGATTACCCATTCAAGTTTGACGGCCAGGGTATGTATATAGAAAAGTTGACCTCTTGGCCTTTCCCAATGGCATGGGGCTGCTCGTCGCCGATCGTAGGTCAAACTCATGGATGTACGAGGACTTTGCTCGCACGGATCTCTTCATCCGCTTTCAGCTGAAGCAGCGACTGCTCTAAACTTCTTTCACTCGAAAAACATCCGCTTACGAGATCGATCACTCTTGGACCAATCAAGGATAGTGGAAAGCTCGTCGCATGTGCATTGATGTCCACAGACTCGATTTACAGAAGAAGATACTACAAGCCCATGACTGACATTGTGTAGAAGGATGATCAAGGCTTTTCCAGCTCTGTGCGCTCATCAATCAATTTTCTGTGACACTCTTCATAACTCTTTTGGACGTTTAGCTTCGATTCATGTGGATATGAGGCACTTTGATTCATTCGCGCTTGTACAATACTTGAACAAGTCATTCTTCACAACAGATGGTATTATTCAAGATTCTTCATTTTTGACTTTGACAGTGCCTAATCAAGTATTTCTACACACTTGACCGTATCATCATACCCAGCCCATCATCATACCGCTCACGACCTATGTCGTTGTTTTCATTCCTTCCTCCTGCAGTGCTGAGTAGCACGGAATGGGCAGACAACCCTTTCAGAGCTGCACTCATGTATGCTGTGAGTTGATACTATGCCTACAGTTCTCCTGGAACAGCTTAACCTAATTCAATATCTTATTTGTTGCATCTTGGCTTTGGTACATTGAACGCAGAACAGAGTGGCAAACCCCAAATTCCCCGCATGGGCGTCAGGGCTCTTGCTTGCGTTTGTAGCTATGAGAGCCATCTTCATAATTACATGTGTAGGGATTATCTCGATACCTGTATTCAAAGGTTCCTCAAGCCGTAGAAGGCATTTTTTCTTGCTTCATCGCGCATACGCGGACGGAGGTGAGTTTGGCTATGAATAACACAGGAACTAATTTCGGGGTGACATGTGATCACATTTTGACGATTTGGCTGATGCGCCACCTTCCACATGACAGAGGGAGTTATCCCGTATTTAGTCCCGAACAGGTGTATGATCATCGTGATTGGTGAATTGTTCAGCAACGTGCTATATCTTTGTGAAGCCTGGTTCACCTATCGCGTGAGTACCAAGACCATTTGAAGGAACAACAGCTTCTTGATAGGTATCTTGGCTTACCATGAATAATTTATATAACAAATAGTACTACACAGAGGGTGACTCGGAAGGAGGGTTCAGAAGGATGTGGCTGTTTTGGTTAGTCCTCCATGAGTCCAATTCCTTTCGCAAAGGAAGCCTTTGCTGACGGTGTATCTCAACCTGACTTAGGTTTACTGTCTCGTATGTCTCTGTTTAAAACTCGCTAAATTGATACAAGCTTCAGCGGTGCTTATAGTCTTCACATTTCTCAAAACACATGCAATCATGTTCCTGATTACGTTGAAACTCATTATTGCTTTACATGAATGCACAACATCATGATAATTATTAATGGGACACAGATGGCTCCCGTGAGCCCATTGATCTTTATGAATCAACATCAGCAACTGACTTCAGAGTTTTTCAATATTTCAGCTCTTATTTGGGGATTGTTTTGAGCTCATGGGGCCTTTGCTACGCTTGGTGAGTCTCCTATTTTTGAGTTGCGAGTCAGAAAAGCAAAAAGGCTGTTGTAGAAAGACTACATAGTGCTTCTGCAAATTGCCTCAAAGCAGTTCCACTCTTCGATTCCGTGACATGCGTGATTTTCTTATTGATTTTTCAGCTTCTGTGAGGTCCCAGGGTCCAAAAAAAGACCGGGTTCGCGGATAATGTCACCAATATTTTACAACTTCATCTGGATCACGTGGGCAGTATTGGCAACGATTGCAACAATGTATTGGGCATGTAGGGCGATCCAAAGGTTTTCAAATTTGCAGGACCATCTCAAACTTATGCATCATATGCTGGGATACTCGTCCACATTGTGGGAGGAACATCATGACTTCAAAATGATACCAATCAGGCTAATCTTGGCGAATTCAATGACTCTATTTCGCGATTGGCGGAAAGTTAGCTCATGGATGACTTGGTGGGGAATCACTTGGATAGTTTTGGGTTCTGCCCTTCTTGTTGTAAGCCTCACTTTCTTTGCTAAATGATTAATTCAGTTTTGTCGGTAGCGGGGTATTTGCAGAATACACAGACAACCAGTGTTTTGATACTGACCAAGACTTTGATAACAGTTCTACCTCTTTGTTGTATGGGTCTTACTCACAATGTTCAAGCAAGTCTTGCGCATGCGTGAAATAGATTCCATGACTGTGAGTGTTGCATGGGCTTCTCCGATATGGGTTGAATTGGAGCTAGAATTTCGTCAGTCTGTTCGCAGTTGGCCTTCCGCATCATTTAAGTCTTAACATATAAAGTGTGTCAAATGTCCTTTCCTGGTTTGATATTTCAATTTAGGGTTCTTGTTGCGATCTTCGTTTATCATTGCCCTGAGCATTGGCGCCCAGATTGTAGAGGCCATATATCAAGCTATGGCCTCGGACCGTCTAGATGTGTAAGATACATTTAGGTTTTCTCATCTTGTCAAAACAGGAATACTGAACACAATCCTATGATCACTTTTTTGACAGCCCAAGCTGGAGGATCGCATCCGTGTTGATTTCGCAGGTTCCTGGAATGTGCATGGCACCCGCTCTCCTTTTGCAATCGGTAAGTTGTAATCTATCAATAATCTCACCCAACTTTCGAATATTGACACCCCTTCTCTTGCTCTTCCTTTGGTTCCAAAAGTGGCATATATTCACAGAACGATCCAAAAACGAATCCCAGTTCCATCGCGTACCAATGGACACGAAAAAAGAGCCCATTCCTCAGATGACATCGCAGCTTTTGGGATGGGATATCACTCATTACTTAGACGAAGAGATCAATTTTCAAGTTGCAAACTTTCCTGGGTTGCGACCAGTTCAATCATCCCAATCAAACTCCCAGAGTGATTCTATAGAACACCCAACTCCTGATTGGAAAAAATCAGACATTGATATCAGCATTACATGTTTGACTGTCATCACCGAGGAGAATGCCGCGGATGAACTGGCTCAGCGATATGCTCGGATCGCCTAACTATTTCTACCCTTGTTCTGATTGTCGACGATTTCAACTGACATATGAATATAGAAGAGTGCCCAAAACGTTCTTTGTAATGCGCGTCAATTTTCTCTTTTCTTATATAATGCAGATTTGTGACTGAATTCCAAGGCCTTATCGATTCTCTACTGTCGTTCTTTTCTTCCTCGAACTCAAACTAATTTATTCTTGATAATCTTTTCTCATCAGATTGTGCTGTATCTCTCTAATCTGTGTAACCTTCGAACATGGCGACTGCCAACCTGAACCTCACATTTGAATTTCTTTTATCACCTCTCATGACATTGTGATAAGATACAATGCTATCTTTAATGATTACATCATGATCAACTACTTGAAGATACAATCATCTGTATTCCATGACTTGTAATTGCTCTCTCCTTGAGCAATTGATTGTTCTTTGTCAACTAAGTCTATGGTTGAGTTACAGTTTAAATGAGAGAGATCACAAAGGGGATTGTCATAATCCAATGAACGCAGCAGCCAATATTTCCGTCAAGTAATGAAGTGAAAATACATGTCTCATTCTATTTGATTTCTTTTCATATTGCTACAATCGTCTATCATTTAACATGTTTTATGTGTCAAGGTTTTGGTGACAGATCGTGCTGGTACAATCTCCTCTCTTGTGAATCACTCTGTCATCTTCATTGCGTTTTGCCTCATGATACTTTTTGCTTTATCTTGGCATTGTACCCCGTGATTCCAAAGTTCGTTGTCTTAGTCCATACTTACATGCATTTCATATGACTATAAAAATGCTCGCTGCGATCTTTTTGAAAAACTAGGCACTAGGTAGGCATGCCCAAATTGAAATTTAACTATGTAGCAAAGTCTTCCCTCATCTTGGAGGTAAAGAGAAACCAAAACACTGTGCACGCAAAGAAGATGAAACAGCAATGTATGACTCCACAGGTGATGGATGTATGATTCATCCAAGCCTATGATACTGAAACCAACCGAGCCTAAACTTGTTGATCACTGGCTATTACTGGGGCTCGAAGGTGAAGTGTCACAGTATATGAAGCAATCGATTCGACGAGTCGAGGCCGTTCAAAGCAAAACAGGAATACATACCATCAGCTGGCCGTCTGCGGCAAGGCGGTGGCTGTCATTGGCGTTTGCAAAGGTTCGTAAATTTAACTCGAGTTTGACAGCCGCGGTCCTAAATATAGCGGGGATGAGGTTCAACATCACGATCATCTTGTTCATGTCTAGGCTTCTGTTTTTGGTGAAGCAGAGCCACTAGTGAACCAAGAGTTGGGATACTTGTCATCAAACAAGCAGGAATGCAACCTGCGTACATTCATCCATGGCACACGTTGTACCTTTTTACGATGAAGGAACCTTCAAGCACACATTGTACCTTTTTACGATGGAGGAAATTTCAAATTCATTCTGGAACTGAATGAATTGTGGAATTGGCACTTTTCACGAGTGATTGTAAGTTATGCGGCCCATAGCTACGCCGTAAAATCCCTTGTGACCCTTCGTGAACAAGTTTCAAGATATGTATAGGAAGTAATTTGAGGTAATTTTGTTCTCAGACGGTAATCAGATGATAATGATCCCCACTCAAAATCACTCCTTCAAGAGGCACTCTTTGTACTCGTCAATTATGGCGTGCGTCGCGACCAGTTCGCACACCAAAAACACAAACTCTTACGCAATCATTTGATAAAAATGTCTCCTCACTCGGTCGATAGTTTCACAAATGTATGCCATAGTCTTTGGTGATGACCTAGTGTAGAGGCTGTCAGGAGGTAACTGAGTCCTGTGATCTGATATCTCCCTGCTACATAGTCACATTTGATGGGAATAAAATTCATCGATGGCAATGAAAATAAGTTGTACATTTTTGTCATGTTGTACTTTTTGTGGCAATTTTTAGTCGTCATACACCATGCCATCTTTCGCAATTTTGAAGGAAAGTGAGCTATATAAAGGTCTGAGCTTTGATTGATAAAAGTCATCCTCAGCTGTTGTGATATCAGATATTAGGCCATTGATCTCTTATCCATTGCCTACCGTTGACTGAAATTTGAGCTCATTTATAGACGCCTAAAACATTCCATCAGATCTGAATCATCGAGACTAACTCATAAAGCTCGCAATATTTTGTCTTCCCTTTGAGGAAAGAAATTCAGAATTTTAGATAGAAATTAAATATCCAAAAAAATGTTTTCTACTAAATTTTCCCAAAAGGTTTGCCCAGAAGAGCAGTCTACCGATGAAAATTCTTTGAAAACTTTACAATGTCCAGTCCCAACTGTTTTGAATGATAAATGTACGCGTATGTCTGGATTGCTCCTGTAGCAGTTTTTTAATGACCTCTTCTTCTTCAATATTCGAGTATCAGTTTGCTCTATGGTCTGTGAAGAGAAGTTGCCACCGAGTACGTCAAGGAATCCTGGATTTCCACCGTTATAAAATATAGTAGTAGCCATACTGATGCTTGCACGCTTGGTATTCAGTTGATTGTGGTCGTGGGGCATGGACGTACTTGGGAGCCGCGTTCACATTGGAAACCATTATATGGGTGAGTTTACAAAAGAGGAATCGATATATGAAAGGATTCATAAGAATTGCTATATCAACATTGCTTCTGAACCCATGTATTCCTATCCAAAGGGTTACGCCAGTTCTTTTGGAGTGTTTTTAGAGTTTTACATCAATGAAACAGCGATCCCGCTGGGCCATGAATTGAACGCAAACACAATCTTGCCTCTGGTAGGAACAGTGAACAGTGGAATCATGGCTTTACTAGGTATCTCTAAACCTTCTTGATCAATTCCTGTTTTGTTGGCCTTTTTATTCTATGATCAGTAAATCAACTTCATGTTTTGACTTATCTTTTTGTCCAGCCCCGTTTCTATCGATTGTTGTAACACGTTACCCAACCTCACGTCGTTGGCTCATGATGGCAGGCGCATTGATTTGCTTCCTTAGCATATTTGCTTCGAGCTTTGCAACTTCCGTGAGTATGATTTATGTGATCACAATGAGAAATCCGCATCTAAATCACATCCATATATCGAACTGGTCAGTGTATGCACGTATTTTGGTCTCAAGGCGTGGGATATGGTATTGGAGGTGCGGCTCTATATCACCCTGCGGTACGCAAAAAAATATCTCTGCGGTGATACAAGATCACTATATGCATGTAAACTTACGAACTGCCGCAGTTGTCCTTTCTTCCTGAATGGTTTTCAGCCCGCCGTGGTTTGGCGAATGGAGTGATATTTGCAGGTCAGTAAATACCAAGACTTCACAAGCTAACTTTGATGAGGTCTTGATGATCGGGACTGACTTTCAATCTATTGTCGGGATATGAAAGGAACTGGGCTAGGAGGGCTCATCTTTCCATTCCTTATTGATATGCTACTTGGAAAATTCGGAGTGAAAGAAACTCTACAGATTATCGTTTGTGTCATTTTGAACGAGAGACTGTCTAGTTATGGAATAGCCATCTAAACTGATTCTTTCCATTTACCTGTGTTCCCTTGCAGTCTTGTATGATGGCTGTAATGATGGGTGTAAGTGTGATACTTATAAGACCTAGGATCGTGAGAGTATCCAACGGCTCGATATCAGTGATCGATGAGCCTTTCGCTACGCTCAAAGAGGCAGAAAAAATGTCCAAAAATCCACTGAAATGGTTTGAAAGGCAAATAAGGTGGCCATTTGCTATATACCTTGTATCCAACACTCTACAAGCCATTGGCTACTACATCCCTAACCTATATCTACCGAGTGCGTTGAACCCCCTTAATATGGTATGTTGTGTGCGCACCACTGACACAACACATACTTCGAAGGTTACGCGCATTCCCTTTCTCTGAGCAGCGCATCAGGAAGTGCGACCTTGGCAACTTCGAATGGTAAAGCTCTACCGATATCTCATCAATCATGGATGTTGATGTCATACTTTTTGCAATGTGGAAATTTCTAGGCGGAGCAATTCTCGCAAGGATTGTAGTCGGCATCCTTTCGGATCATTATTCCCCACATCTTATTGGTGCTGTCACTAGCCTGGCAGGTGGAGCCAGTACCCTAATAATCTGGGGTGGATTTGGAAATCATGGATTTATTCCTTTATTGACCTACTCATTTTTCTTCGGATGTACATCTGGTACTTGGACTAGTCTCTTCTTTGGAGTTGTAAGAGTCTGGTTACGTAAGTCAAAATATTTTATACAACTTATCCCATCTTTTTAACACTCTGATGATGATTTATCTTTTGATTTTGATAAATTTTAACTCTTTCTCTGAATTCCCTCATTTGATCAGGGAGCCCTCATCTGACTATGACAGCCTACGGCATCATCTCTCTTACCCGTGGATTAGGTAACATCATTGCTGGTCCTATTTCATCTAGACTGATCTCAATAACAGTCCCCACAAGTGAAATAAAGACAGGTTTTGATGTAGACTCGTATTCTAAAGTAATCTGGTTCAGTGGTTTTGGATTGATCATCACATTTATACTAGAGGTGATATTGTGGATTCTTCAATAGTCTCATACTTCAATATATAGAGAACTCACATTGAGCTCTCCAAGCCCACTTCTTTTGTCTTCGTGTGTTGATTTCGCTATTTCTTATCAGATTTTTCAACTCTCTGTCATCAAAAAAATTCAAGGGAGTCTATACCCAGGAAATTGTGATGGGAGTGTGTATCAAGTCGCAGGTAGCTTCTGTTCTTCTGTTGTTCATTGGTCATGATATGGGCAATCTTGGTCTGTTCCTAGCTTGTCTGCGGCGCAAATCCCACGTTTCTTCATTTCATGTGATTGATCTTTCGCAATAGGACAAACAGTTCTCCCTGTAAATGTGTCAAGCTTAAATTGATAAATCAATTTCGTTACATCTTTTCCTACTTTTTGAAGTTGCCATGCTTTTTTATCATCTGGATCACAATAAAAGCACTTTAAATTTTTTCCTCATTTGCTTTAAATGGCATTCATAAATCCTCTTCTGATCATTCTCTTCGTTTCTCGAAATCGAATTAGGCTTCCAAGGAAGTAAGCTCTCTATATCTTCGTCTTTATAAAAGGGATGGGTCTGGTTAATGTAACGGATGAAAGTGTCTCATCATTGATCATTCTGATCATAATGCCAGTTTCGATACTAGCGAAAGATCTGAAAGAAGAAAGCTTCTCGTTCTCAGGTGAAGTGATAATGGGTATTTTTACTCACTGGACATAAAAGATCTGATATTAATGAACGGAATGATCGAGTTACGATTAATACAACAGTCTGAAGATAAGATACTAGATGAGATACACATCGAGATGACCTTTCCAAATAGATTTCCAATTTCGTGCCTCACATCTTAGTCCTCTTCCAAATCTTCCTATCTCATTGATCACAAACGCGTTTTCCGACATTGCATAAGCTTTAGAGATTATCACGATTTTGTGAGCAAGTCCGAAAGTTGCTCACATTCATTAATTCTTATTTGTACACAAGTAAATCGATTGAAACAATCTTCGCGTCTCAGCACAATCACAAAGTCAACATTTCACTATACGACAGTGAAAGATTGGTGAGAATCAAATTCGATAATCTCGTTGTTTGCCTTTATCCACAAGATAATTCGAATCCATTTCGATCGGTTCAGCTCCTCCTGGTTCATTAGGTTCATCTTCACCATAAGCCTTCAGATCATCTGCCCTTCCTCTAGCTCTCGCTAAATCTTCTTGCATAAACAAAAGTTCTTCAATCCTACTCAATTGTTTCTCTTCCAATGTCGCTTTACGTCTTGCCAAAGGATATGAAGCATACATAATTTCAGGAGTAGTTGAAGAACTAGGATTATGAACTCTAGTTGATGAAGATTGTAAGGCGAACTTGATATCATCCACTTTTAATTTTCCTCGATTGGTTGAAACTTTATGAGCTGAGATGAGCTGGATTTGTTTTTACCGTTCACATGAATTAATTTCAGCCCGATCAAACACACGTACTTTACGTCAGAGATACTTATTTGATCACCCAAATCGGTCGATGCTAAGTGGAAAATATGACCAACAACATCTGAGATATGATCAATGACCATCTCTTCCATCAATGCGACCACCTCACGCTGAGGATCAGGGTCACCAAATCCGAACATCATACTGGGTACTAACGAAGCATGAGGAAGTCCATAATCAAAACCGAACTCGGTAGGATATGATCGGTATGAACCACTTCAAAGCTTACAATCTTTGGTAAATAAGTTTTTCTTGCTAATTCTTTGTCGACCTCTTCCTTGTGTGTGATCATGATGGTGAGATTGAGACATTGCTTCACCGATTTGTAAACTTTGATCGAATGAATTGTTAAATGGATTAGTTTGACCTGTTCAAGTCGCCATCTGCGTTGATGGGCTGCGAAACAGAAAGGTCTACATATATACTCATTAGAAGCATATTTACAAAATATGTGTATAAACCGACCTCAAGGCTCGCCTCACTCAACATCTTCATTTCCAATCATCACCTTTATCTTATGATGACTGAACCAAGTCTTCATGCAACACACACACAAATGTATAACATCAAGAGCTGTATCTAAATTTGCATCAACAAATGAGACCCTGAGCTCATTGTCAAGGGAGATTCAAAGTCTTCTTAAAAGTTATATCATCAACCTGAATGATTTGTGTTCTATTGGAGTACAAGAAAAATGAAAGAAAATAATTATCTTAATAATATTTCTTATGAGATTAGGGATTCAATTCAATTGAGTTTTTAAAAAAAATAACTAAAAAAAATAAACCAAAATAAAAGTTTAAAACTAAATAATAAAGGTAATGATACATCTTTAGATGATAACTTTGTTCAAAATATAATATACTTTGCAAGAAAACCAAATTTTCGAAAAAAAAACAAGTGACAATTATAAATCTCTCAACAAGAATGATGAATTTGATTTAATTTTTCTTTCTAATGTTCAAAAGGTCCATCAAAAGGAGTTGAAAATGGATTTGGATGATCAAGTCTTGATTCCGAATTCGATTTACCTTCATGACTCAAAGGAGTGATTGGTGAGAATTTAGATTTAGGTTCTTCTTTTATTTCTCCGGTTATACCTTTACATTCTTTAATTTCTATATTTTTCGGTTTAAAGAATTTTGGATTCTTAGGATATGATATATTATATTTTGATATTTCTCTTCCTGCTCCTCGAGGTCTTGATGGTTGGGTTCCAATTGGGGCTTCTGTGTGTTGATAGATATTAGGATATGAAGAGTTCACATCATCAGAAGTCGATTTAGGAGAAGAGACGGGAGGATAAGGTATAGGAGGATAAGATAGGGGAGGGTAATAAGGATAAAAAGGATCGGGTTCAGGTGTGTAAAAAGGTTCCAGTATAGGAGATGGTAAGTTATCAATCTCATCCATGCTTCCTTCGTTTTTTGAACCTATAGATTCATTGCCTCGTCGAATAGAATTTTGACTACGAAGTGAAGAGAGTGGAGAAGAAACTAAAGCCACAGGTGGTAAGAAGCTAAGAGATTTACCATTTCTTGATCCATTCCTTAAATCCGTTTGAGGTCCGTCAGGTTGATATCCTATTCCACGTTTTGATATTCGATTCTCTTGAATCTCAATCGAATCTCGAATTGAACTAGTTGGATTTCGATTTTTTAACATATCCCAAATCACACCGATCAACCCAAAGATTATCACAAGCACGTAACAAGCCAACAGTGCGATATATGTGACTCGTTGTTTGTGTAAAGCCTTGGTGTATCGATTGATGAGTCGATCGACAAATCGTGTTGCAAGAGATGGACTTTCAGTTTGATTTCCTTGTGAGCTTGAAGAATTTTGAGGTGATCCTACGGATGCGACCAAGTCTTTTGTTTGACTAGGACTGATCATTAAAGCTGTTGGGCTAACAGTAGGAAGATCAACATGGGCGTGATCATGTACAAAAGTCAAAGCACTTTGAATCCCGGCTACTTTTGATCCTATCAAACAGTTCAGCAGTTGCAATGAAGACTCCTTGAGAGGTGTCTTACCAAAAGTATCGCTCACTACAGTTGTTAGACCATCATAGAAAGTAGTCAATGTGTTGTTGAGAGTGGTGGTGGTGGTTCCAGCCCATCCTAACATATGATCATTGACATCGGATTGGAACTTTAAGATCACTGCATTGGTGTCCTCGGCAAAGGCTACACTAGCATTCCTAGTTTGGTCGTTGATTTTGTCGGCTAACAAGTTAGTCATATCGGCCACACCAGAATTGGCTTGATGAACTGCTTGATTTCTGACACCGTGTAAAGCAAATAATTGAACTTGAATCACCAAGAATCCTAAAAGACCGAATCCTAAGAAGAGTAAAGCTGAGGGCCAAGTGATATAAGCTAAAAACCAAGGAAGTCGATGACTTTTTGGAGTGTTTGTCTTCAGAAGTTTATTAGTCATAGTCGAAGCAAATGGGTTTTGACTAAAAAAATCAAATCTCATCAGTTGATTAGAAAAATCCCTAGTTCTCGTAAGAGATACTCACACATTGTGGGTGAATGCTAAGAGATTCGAACTAGAAAACGCATCTCGACTCCCGTATAACCAAACTTCTCTAGCTTCATCAACTTTGTTGATCATACGTTTGTATAAGAATCTTTCCTTGAAGACATTGAATAAAAAGATGATGAGGATGACGATACAGAGAAGAAGGATGACGAGTTTCAGTCCAGAGGAGACCACGTCGCCAACTTTGTCAAGGAAGGAAGTATCTAGGTCCTATTGATGGGAACAGTCAGAGATATTAGCGAGATCACAAACATGAAAGAAGCAATTTAGACTAAGTGCTCACCTGACAGAATGTGACTGTTTGTCGCGCTGGGACTTTAAGTAGGCTACGATCTATAGTAGCATTCTTAAGGTTTGTCGCCACTTCAACTCGCAGTGCCTCAAAAGGTGTAGAGATGACTTTATCTAACGCGCCTCTCAACTATAAAATCAAAAAAGGTAGTCATGAGCCTTAAATGTGGGAAGTTTCAAATATGGACAAATTTGCACTCACTTCATTCAAAGTTGGTAATGAACTATTGAGTTGAGTCAATGCATCACTCAAACCTGTAGGAACTTTCACATTTTGTAAAGCAGTCAGGTCAGGTACTTGGAGATTAGGTTGAGGTATCTTGATCCCTGGAATCTTATCAAGAGTTTTGATTGTGTCGGAAAGTAGTGACTCCGCTCCACCTATTGTAGCTTCTGCTCAGGCACGAAGAAAAAAACTATCATTAATATGGTTCTTTGGAAAGTATGTTGTCTTCTTTAAAGTTTTATAGTATTATCACTCACGAATCGCAGTCCTTATTCCGGAAACAGCTTCTGCAAATACTTTTTCTGCTTCTTCTGCAGCACTGATCAACAGAGCCAATGATCCACGGACAACAAATTCTGCAAGACATACTAGATTGGAAGAAAGAAAGACGAGAGGTATCAAGAGTCAGCTTCGAAAGGTAAAAGAGCAAACATTTTTACTCACAGTATAAAGATCTATAAGTGTCAACGATATACAAGATGATAGCCTCAATTGCACGAATAGAAAGGTCCAAGACGGTCGCAAGCCCATGAACAATATTCTCTGCCCCAGAGACGATAAACTCGTTAGTCTGTTGAGCCATAAAATGAGGAATACTAGCAGCCACACTAGCAGCTCCTTCGAAACCAGCACAAGAAGCTGCTAAATCACGTTTCGCATCTAATACTCCATCATCAACTGAACCGAGTGTAAGAAAAAGTTGAATTAGGATTAGAATGATGATGAGGATTGGATATGCTAGCCATGCTAAAGAAATTCTAGCTCGTAAACCAAGGTAAGGCATAAGTTGATGATTTGATGCGATTGGTGTGTTTGGAATGTTTGAGGCTGGGTTAATTGGGAGTGTTGACATGTATGGTGGTAGTGTCGGACGATGGGAGGAAGAAATCGATGGAGATTTTCTCCGAATGCGAAGAATGGCCATGTTCCTAGCGGGATGGTGGTTTAATTATTATTGCTAAGTTGAAAAGGATTGAATGAAATAAAATAAGAGAAGTTAAATATAACTTTTGAATAACAAGCTGTACTTGCAAGGATATATGAGTGGTTCATTCGTGTGAGGGAAGCAGGGGGGGTCATATTTTGTAAAACGTAAGTTTACATTTATCGTGAGGAAAAGCGGAGACATTTAACACAAGGGAGCTTTCGAGAGGATGAGTAAAGCCTAAGGGCGGTTGAAGGAAGAAATTTGACGAACTGAAGACTTTTTGATAAAATCTCAACGGCTTATGACTTCAACAAACATCCGAGTACATTTGAAAAGCAACGATGCTGAAGCTGCTTTCGAATTCGACGGTTAAACTCGGAGTCGCCTTAGAATCTCTTGAAGGATAAATCTTCTACAATTATTAGGGGTGAGCATGCAAAGGAATGAGAATAGATCTAGGGATAATAGAAACCAAAGCACCAGGCTATCTTCTAACGAAATAAGCTGAGGGTGGATGCTCAGCTCATCGCACCAGAGATCTAGCTGAGTGCTTAACTAGACTCATCACCGCCATATGCATATTCAGATTCTCAGCTAGTGATAAGACAAAGGAAAAAGTTCTGTACGATAACAAGGGCGGGCCCAGTTCAAAGTTCAAGTCACTCAATTGTTTGGATATCGATATCTCATCCATCAAACCCACCAGTAAGCATGTCGACGGACTATCTTCATGCCTTTGTTCTGGGTATCAGTTTCCAAGCTCGCAAGTCATCATCATCGACATTTGCGGAAAGTAGCTTCTACAAGTCCTTAATTCCTCTTATGGATATTGGAATGTTTTGTCATGATATGTGTATGATTGGATTTGAATTGAAGATAATAAAAAATGGAAATTGAGTAAGTCATATGATGATGATGATGATGATGAGATAATTCCTGTAAGCTCAGTCGGACGATAAACTGAGAAGTTGAGTAGAAAATGATGATTGAATAACCTCATCTCGAAAACTAAATTGATCAAAATTGAAAAGTCTTCTTCAAAGTCAACAAATCTCCGAAGTGAACTGTCTGATTTTTGATTTTCTAGGGTTCTAAATCAAAGAAGTTAAAAGTTCATTGGTATTGAACATTCAATCAGAATTTAACTCTTAAAATTCACTCAACTTTCTTGTTTGATTATTAATCATCAGTTTAACTATCTAATCAAATCAAATCCTTTAGTATGGAATATGAATTAACAAAAGAAAATCACATCAAATAAGACAGTAGAAGGATATAACAGAACAACTTTCTCAAAATAGATAAAAATACAACTCTGAAGCTCATGTCATCAGATGAAAAGATGATCATGATTTACAATCAAGTGAAAGAGAAGTGATGAGATAAGTAAAAAATTTCACCAAAGATGATATTCAAAGTCTTTGAACAGATCGAAAAGTTAGATCTAACTGTCTAGATCAATTTCATTTATGTTTACCTTTGAATAAGCTTGCTAGTAGTATACTACCAACAATTGCTGCTCCTCCCATTAAACTCATACCTATATAACCCTCTAAAGAATCGAAAAAAAGAATTCATCATCAGGACACTGATGAAAGTTCTTTAAGCAAAGAAAAAGATGAATTACCTGTCGTTACACCTTTTGTAATCAATTCAGAAAGTGATTGAGCTTGAAGATTACTTGGTTCTTTCTCTAATAATAAATCTATTTATTCAAACCAGCATTGTGAAAAAGATAAAATAAGAAATTGGTCAATTCAAACGACAACCTAGGATGATGATGATGATGATGATGATGATGATGATGATGATGAAAGATGAAAGATGAAAAAGAAACTTACCGATAAATCGTTTTGCTTCACCATAGTTTCCTAATTTATAATGACCTAAAGAAAGATAATAAAGACACTCTCTTCTTCTACTTGGTTCTTGACGATAAACATCTGAACTCAAATTCCAAAAAAAAAAGAAAAAAGATAAATCATTCATCAATTTTTTAAGTTAAATTATAATGGATTCAAAATAATTGGATTGAAAAACAAAAACAAAAAACAAATGACAAACCCATAAAGATTGCAATCCCTTCTGAAACTTCACCATTCTTTACATTTCCTTTAACTAAACCCCAAGCTAAATTAAATTTAGTTTGAATTGAGATCCATCCTTTTGATTCTTCTGTTTGATATTGTTGTCTTAATACTTTTAATTCTTCTGTACTTAATGAGATTGAGACATCTGCTGCATAAGGTAATTTATCATTTGAACTTGATCCTATCATTTCGAAAGGTTTTCCCTTCAAGGTTTTAGATTTAAGTAGTTTTTTCTGATTTGATTCTTGATTCTTGATGATGAGATCGATTTGAGTGAAGTAGGTTGACGAAGAGTTATTGAAAAGCGAATTCTTCAAGTGAAATTTAGAACCAAGGCTGTGTATGTATGACTTACTATCCGACCCTGGTCTGGATTAAAGGCTCCTTAAAATGATGATCCGAGTCTCGAGAGTCCTCCGGGTAGGATAAGGACTTACAACATGTTGTTAAGCTACACACTGCTATGTAATGTTAACAGTAACTCTCTTCATCCTATCCTTTTCACCTTCCTCATTCATTCACACCTTAACAGTACCACATGGATTGAGAAAACCCATTGGACTCTCATTGAACTTGGACTTGGATTAGTCTTCTTTACCTCTGCCAATCATCCACTTCAAAGATTTCATGTATGAAACCTCTGAGGTGACATCAAGGGCTTCATTAAAGTCATTTAACTTTGATCTCAACTTTAAAGGGAGATTAGAAAACCATTGAAGGTCAATTTTTTTGTTCTTAACTTCCTCATCAATCAATCTCACAGCTAAGGTCTCTCTTTGTTTTCTAATCTCTATAAAATTCATTTTTTTCCTCTTTGAAATCATACAGACAAATTCCAAAGCTTTTAATTCAACTAGAGATGACATAGATTTACATCAATGAACCTAGGAAACTTATACTAAATCAATCTCTCATATATCAGCAGCACGATCAACCAATGATCATTTCATACAATCTTCATATATATATATATCTATCCTACAAATACCCAACTTCGTCAGCTTACAAATGTTGACTAATCACATTGAATAAGAATGTTGAAAAAGAAATTCATTTTACAAAACAAAAAAGGAAAAGAGAACGCTAGTTTAGATACCGATGTTTCTTTAAACAATACATTTTTTGATTTAATCCATCAATCCTTTTTTGATTCTCATCAATCACTTTTACAATTCGATTTAATTCTAAGTTGGCTAAACTTAAATTCTTTTCAATCTTAATGGCCTATCCCAAAAAAAATCAAGTATAAACCCGAAAAAAAAGGTTTAATCATTCATGTTTGGTCAGAATGAACTTCATTTAGGATAAGTCACAATCTTACCTCATTCAAACCAGGAAGAGGTGTAGCTCCATACCCTAAATTAATCCCAGGTGCAATGATCAAATTTCGATACCAAGCTCGACCTTGTAATCCAACCTGATCAATAAACCCACTCTCAAACCTTTTTAAAAGTTTATTATACCTTCTAATCTGTTGGGGTTTAATATTCTCAATTGCCAAACATAGATTATCCACAGATTTTCTTAATGATGTTAAATTAACTTCTTTTGAGCTAGGTAATTCATCAATATAACCTTTTAAAGCTTGACCGTAAGCTTTTAAGTTGATGGGTAAAATTTTTGAATTGGTAAATCGTAATGTCACCAAACCAAGCAAACGCGCCACTCCGAGATGTCGCTTATAGCCTGGATCACCAAACTTCTCCATCCAATACGTTGAGTCATAGACTAATATTTCAAAGATCAATTCAAGGGGTCAGTAAGATCTTTTGTTTTTGAAGTCGGACAGTTCAAGAAGACATGTCACCAAACTCGAATGGTAATGATACACTGGATCCCCATCCGCAGGACCAAACCCAGCATCAGCTGATGCAATACCAACGTGTTGAAGAAAAGGCGTAAAGTCACTTCCTGAACCCAATGGACCTATGGATATCTCATCATCTGTAGATTCTTGCTGAGATGCTAAGCGATCGTATAAAGTACGCTGATCATCTTCGGGATCTTGAATCTTCTTTGAAACTTCAAGGAAAACTGGGACGAGCGAAGGTGAAGCGCCTACATCAAGTTTAGAGCCAGCAGCGCCTAAAACGCAGATGATTTCAAAGTATAAAGGTTATTCAAGTTTGATTGCACACCAACAGGATAAAGACTTACTGATATCAGTATTGAGGTAAACTGCCACATTTCTCTTGATCCATTTCTGATGATCTTCGACAAACTCTGTAGATCCAATCAATCCTAGTTCTTCCCCATCCCAGCTCGCAAACAGGATACTTCGACGTGGACGCCAGCCTGTTTTGATCAACTTTCCGAATGATTTAAGGATCTCTGTGATCACCGCAGTGCCACTATTAGGGTCCCCAGCACCAAATATCCACGCTGGATCAATAAAGAGACGAATATAGCAGGTAGTGAGTTTTTTGAGATTACGTTGATCTGGAGAGCAGATTACAAGAACAAGTAGTGGAGTGATTGACAAACCATCTCTATGATTTCCAATCACAACTACCTCATCCGTTATGTGCCCAGGTATCAATGCATAAGTATTCCTATTGAGATCACAGACAATCGTCTTTAGAGTCAGAAAATCACCTATTATATGTATGACTTGACATACCATATCGTTGCCACCTTGTTAGTGACATCGTTGACAATTTGAACATCAGTATCGTTAGAAGGTCCAGTGAAATACTCAAAAGGACCGAATCCATTCCATTCGTGACCCAAACACTTTCCAAATCCTTTCAAACTTTGCAACAGTGGTTGTGCGTCATTCCAACTGATTGGTATAGATGGAATACCCGGTAAACTTTTAGGTTCTACACGCTTAGCGTGTTTGTAAGCCGGGGTAAAAGGTGTGAGTGGATCACCGGGTTGCATTGAAAGATTTTCAACACTCCCGCGTTGGATGCTAGATGGTTCACGAGCTGGACCATGAGGATAGGCAGGCTGGCCTACCATCGAAGCCCCGTCTTCTGCCAGATCTGTGTAGATGATCACTCCCTTGGCGCCAAATCGTTCGGCTAGTGAAACCTTTAGGCCTCGATATATTTCTCCGTAGCGTACAAGTACAATTCGATCCTTCACATCAATTCCATGGGCCTGAAGTCGTTCAAAATCCTCCAGCCGGCCGTAGTTGACATACACCAGTGATCCTGAAGCGGTACCCGGGTGGCTGAAGCCATGAAATGCTGGAAAATGAGCGGAACCGTTTCTAGCAGTAGGATCAGTCTGATGAGCGCTTTCGAAGAGAGACGCAGTGAAGATGGTAGTATTGGAGGTTGCGTTTCGTAAGACGATTGAGCTTCGATTTCCAGGGAAAGTAGTCAGTGGATAATAACGATCGGTCCAAACGCGGGGCTTTGATCCTTTACTGTATAACATCTTTCGTGCTCGTCGCGTCCCCGCATCAAAGACGTGCGCATCTCCCTGGGATTTGAGACCAAGTAGCTTCTCCCAAGTAGCTTGAGTCAAGGAAGCAGTGCGTTCGTCGCCTGAAGTACCAGCAAGATGAGACTTTGACGTATATTGACGGACGATAGACTGGATAGACAACGCTGAGAAGCCGAGAACGTAGTCATGGTCGCTGATGGGTGCTGAGGAAGGAAAGATGAGGCCAAAGTTGAATGAGTGAGAAACGAAGTCGGTCAAAAGAGTTTGAAAGGTGTTCCAAGAATGATGTTGAGATGAGATGAGTGATTGATAACAGAAAACGAGGGCAATGAGCCCAAAGCAGAGGACGCTAGTAAGACTGCAACGATTCCTATTGGTCCGAAAGGATGATTTGCTTGAGGTTTCACCTTTCGAAGGCTGCTCGTAGTGTGTTTTAGAAGTTAAAACCATCTCTGAGGTAAATCTCACTTGAATTGTGAGAAAAGCTTGAGAAATCAAAAATATGAAATTTATCACTTGTCTACGGCGGCGGTGAGGCAAAATCACCGCCACCCCTTTGTGTAACTTGTCGTTTTGTAATTTGTCGTTTTGTGATTTGTCGTTTTGTGTTTTGTGTTTTGTGAATTGTAAACATACATATGTACATATCTCTACTATATCTCTACCTCTGCCTGAAAGACACCCACCATTGATGATTGGTATCGATCATCAATGATCATGATCGATACCAATCATCAATGGCGGTTTTGCGTTGATCAGCGTTCTTCTCAACGCGCCGGTTCTTGCTGTGTAGATAGGAGTAGGTTCGACTTTGGCTCCAAACAGAAGCCGCTTGCATCGAAACAGCCAAGCTGTTTGATTCTAAACACTGGTACATTAGATTAGCCTACTGTCAAATCAGTAGGCTAATCTAAGTCGAGATAGCTTGCTTCTGATGGTTAGTAAGAGGTTCTCGACTTAGGAACCATTAAATTCAAACGTACTCGAGCCTAGACTAGCCATCAAACAGGCTGCAGCTAAGCTGCTAATAGCTGCAATAGGGGTCATCCAATTTCTTTATAAATAGAGCGGTCTGATTCATGACG
This sequence comes from Melampsora americana, assembly GCA_022264835.1. NCBI lineage: Eukaryota > Fungi > Basidiomycota > Pucciniomycetes > Pucciniales > Melampsoraceae > Melampsora > Melampsora americana. The sequence continues at coordinate 108,346 of JAIFHY010000101.1, read as the reverse complement.
GACTCCTTCATCCAGTCCAGTCATTCACAGTTCAGTTCACTATATTGAAATCCACACTTTATTGCACTTTAAAACTCGTGATTTCCACACTCAATATCTTCAATACTATGAATCCAAATGAAGACGAAATCAGAAGGCCTCACATCCTCACCCCACTCCAAAATCAGCTCCTCGAACATCTTCTTCCTGAATATTGCCAACAGAGAATGTCGCAGGACAGTATGGTAGATGCCCTTCATGATATGGGTATCCCAATTTCGAAGAGAACTCTCCAGCGATACCTAGCGCAGCACAATTTAACAAACTCGCCATCAATGACCCCGGCGCAAAAGGATACTGCTTATGAGATCTTGAGACGGCATTATATTCTTGGCGATACGAAACCCATTGCTCTGTGTGCCATCAATGACACATATGATATTCCCATCAACATGCACAACATAAATCAGATGTCAAAAGAAATGGGTCTCAACTGGCGTAGAGATGACATCCAAGAAGGTCGAGTGACACCAGCCGACCTGGTTGATATCCTTCTTGAGCACATAGAAGGAGAGGATCGGAACGCAGGCTATCGAACTATGCAACAACATCTGGCGGTGGATGATAGCATTAGGATTCATCAAGAGACAGTCCGTCAATTAGTTAAAATCATCGATCCAAATGGAGTAGCTCTACGCACAGCCGGGAAGCTCAAACGACGACTTTTCTATGTCCCAGGTCCTAATCATCTGTGGGCCAGTGACGGCCATGATAAACTTAAGCCTTTCGGTATCACAATCTATGGTTTCATTGACGCTTGGTCACGCAAAGTTCTCAGTTTGCATGTTGCAACAAGTAACAATGATCCCCGCAGAATTGGACTTCAATACTTAGAGCTTGTTTGCGACTTAGGAGGATTCCCAGAAAGAACATCAACCGACCATGGGAGTGAGACAGTTGACATGGCCACTTTCCAGACCCTCATGCATCACTACTTTTGTGGCGAGCCGCTTGATGAAGCACACAGGCATCATCTGTTCACCACGTCTCAGCATAACCAGAAAATTGAATCTTTGTGGTCTCAGTTGATGCGTGCTAAAAACACTGTGCTACGGGATGAGATCAATGCAAAGATACGTGAAGGGGTATATAATCCTTCCCATCCAGTTCAAAAGTAAGTTGATCCAAAATTGTCTTCTTGTTTTGCATTGACAACAACTGACTAGATTCCACTTAGGGCGCTATTTCTCCATTTGTGGGTCCCTCTAGTTCAACGTGCAATGGACTCTTTTCTCAAGCGCAAAAACACCTACCGAACATGAAAAAATGACGAATCGAGACTGCCCACTGGTGTTTCACCTGACACATGCTACTACTCTCCCTCCAACTACAATGGCACCCAAGGGCTGAATCCTGTTCCAAGAGAAGTAATTGATAGTCTTATTGCCACAAGATACCCTGATTCAGAACATCTCAAGCGGGTTTCAGCTCCCCTTTTTGGATGGCAGGTTTCAAGCTTGATATCAAGACTGGGTTATCATGAGAATTCCATCAATTTAGATAATGTGTGGGTTGTATTCACCCGTGTGCTGGAATTGCTCTCTCATCTTCAATTCAATCCATATGAGTGATATGAGTGATTTGTCACTGCTGATAAAAACAATCTTATTTCCATGATTATAACTGCCTTCAAATTTGTGTGCATATCAAACTTTGAAATCTAAATATTATTTGATTTCTTCAAAGAATTTCTTTTGATGACAGAGCATTAGATTACAATAATACCTTGAAATTGAAATTGATTTGGAGAGCTCACAGTCTCTTTGGAGTGACAGCTTGGAACTCACCATTGCTTTGTGGTCTCATGAATCTTTGAATGCACGTGTAGAATCTACCTTGTTGTGAGATTAACTGTTTGTTGTTGTTCTGTAAGCAAAATGATTGAACAAACAGAAGTTTTTATGGTTTTTTTTTTCAGATAGATACCCAATGGATTTTTTTTTCAGATAGATACCTAGTGGATCTATAAAAATTAATTGACTGTACCTGGTTAGGTTTGAGATTGGCTAATATGATGCATCTTCTTACATTCCTCAATATGAATTTTCAAATCTAATCTTCCAGAGAGCTGGATTATAAGAATTTTCAATCTAGAAATTTTGAATTTGATTCTCCTTATTGATTGTTTTTTTTATCTTTTCAACCTGTCACCTCTACAAGATTGAGCTTCACTTCATCTCATTAAAAAGATCTTAAATCTTCTGAATGACCTTAAGTTTTCTTCTTTTTTTCTTCTGATTCATTTCAAATCTTTGATCCTTTCTGCTAACTTTCACATTTTTTTCTCCATCCTTTTTGATTGGGATCTGGGCTTCTAATACTTTGGACATCGATCGAACCCACTAACATTTAGCTTTCAGGCATTCTGAGAAAGGGTCTGGATATCTCTGAAATTCGATAGAAACCGTAATTGTATAAACTTTGCTGAACTCATCATCATTTGGCAAAGATTTTTCCGAACAGTACTGTGATCCGAAATTAAATTTTGTTCTATAATTTACATGAGGTCATTGTTACAAAACCTTCAGATGTGAACAAAATCGTGTTCTGATGCATTTGATTCATTGACCCCGACAGAACTGAAAAGGAAGGATATTACAATATATTGAGCTGTTTTTTAAACTTGTCCATTTCGTCAAGACCCAAATTTCTACACCATCGATTGTCTCGATGCTGATTTATCATCAGGCGGAGGCCTTCGTATTGCAAGTTGCCACTGCCGAAGGTTTTACTGTGGGAATATAAAAGATGCATCAACGGGGCACGCTAAATCTCAAATAGATAAGAATGGGATGTATGCTTACTCAAGATCAGTTACTGCGGGGTCAGTAAGAGTCGCACCAACCCCCTGTAAGTCGCATATGAAAGATCGGCCGCCATTCTCTTGAAGATCATAATGAGCAAGCGTGTGGAGCATTTAGTATATGGGAGTACGAGGATGCTTGTTAGTAAAATTATCATTTCCCATGTACTTGACAAATTGCCCATCCAATTCCTCTTCGAAAAGCCAGAAGTCGGAGTCGGTATCATCCATTTGGCCTTCGGTGCCTACCTTCTGCACAACCCAGCACTTGGCAACCTGTGTGATCCAATGGTCATATTAATCAAAAGTGAGTCACAATACGAATCAATCAAATTACACATACTCTCAACTTTTTGACCAACTCCTTGTCAAGAGCTGTGAAATTTGGGTAAGACAAAACATCAGCCTTGAAGGCTTCAATCGCAGCCTCCGCATGTACATATGACTGCGCATGTCGCTGATAGTAGCTCAAAGAACAGTTTTCCGAAATGTGGTGTTTTGCAACCACATTATATACTCGATTTTCAAAGATTAACTCGGCCTTGAAGCAAGACATGTTGCGGCCAACTCCGATCAAAGACGAAAGATCGACGCGGTATGAGATGGGAATCGGGTTATACACGGCGTCCTCATCCTGTGAAATTAGTGAGAGGAGCCATCCTTCATTCCAGCTGAAGGTTTGGCGAGGAGGGTATGGCAGAATATCCATTTCTCGACGGGCAAGTTCGTGTGTATTTTCAAACTTAATGGCTGTAGATCGATACAGACAGCTGATTAGTACAGTGAAATTGAGACTGAAACTCAAAGAAAGACTCACATTGGTTCGACTCTAATCGACTGGAAAGGATGTCGGTGATTTTGAGGCCTACAAGGTTTTGATGTTTGCTAGGTGAGTCAAGTTTGTTGCTTACAGCATCTTGAGGATCGGTTTATGTGTACTGCTCAATGCCTGAAATGAAGGACACATTTCAATATGATTTCTAAATCATAAGATACTTTAGGGATCCACTCACCCTTCGCCGGGTATTGAGATTGGGCTGATTCTAATCCGTGATCGGACTCGTGCTCATCCTGATCGGACTCGTTTGCATGGTTGTCAGACTGGATTTTATCGTGATCAGAATGGATTGTATCATCCAGCTCGTTGTTATGGTGATTGCTCTTGTTGCGATGGAAAGGAGTGATGTCGAGTATGTGGATTAAATGAATGATATAATGATATAATAGAGACAATAGAGACATGAACTCACATTGGACGCAAGCTTAACCATAACGTTGGATTGAACAGATTTTGGTGGAGGTCCAAGCTTCACTTTGATCCTTTGAGTTGGAATTGCAACCGTAGGTTCAAGTGCCGGGGGTTCAACCTTCTGTTTCTTCTTTTGTTTGACTACTTCTCGTTGTTCAACATCCGACGATTCATTCGAGGAGGACGAGTCTCTTGACCTCTTGGCTTTTTGACTGGTTGTAGCCTGTCGAGTGAGAGCTGGTTCGTCTTCATCGGACTCAATAAGCGGCTGAAGCGGCTCAAGAAGGGGGGACTTAGGGATGGTAAGGCTGTACTTGTAGCAACTGAATGAGACGCCGATTGATCGCAGTGTTGTAAGACCACTAGGTTTCTTCAGAGCTGCTTCAATCTTGATTCTGAGTTCATTCTTGTCAATGGAGCAGCCATTGTCTACAACCTGGCAGTAGCGGTCGTCCCATTCAGGTAGAGGATATAGCTTTGATCTATTGTCCGGTGGAGGCCAGCTGAGCTTTCTAGCTTTGTCACAAAACCAGAACCAAGCTTCGAGATAAAGGTTGATATACCAGTATTCATCTTCAAGGTTGACTTTGCACATCTTCGGATCGAGCGGATGTTGAGTTTTCCTCGTACCCTTAAGGTACAATAGAGTCATCTTGATTTTACCTTCACGTTTTGGCGCCGGTGCAGTCTTTGAAGGTTTTGGTTGAAGAACCGCTTTTTTAATGGGAGGGTTTGGCCAGTTGGTCCGATTCTTTGTAGTTAAGATGCGTGCAAGTTCCTCAGCTTGGCGAGAGCTAAAATCAGTAGATTTGGAGCTTGACAAATGTTGAACATGTCCAGGAAAAGACAAAGCCGGCGAGGTCACGGGATCTGACATGAATAGGTGAGCTGGAAGCTCATTCGGGTTGGCTGTGTTAGGAATCAACGGTTCCGGTGGTTTGAATGCTGGAAGACTTGAGACAACCTGTGAGGTATTCGAAGATAAAGCTAAAGGTGTCCTTGAACACGCACTAAAATGTATACCTTCAAGATATTTATAAACTACTCCGCATAAGTGACAGTACGGTGATTCACAGCTGGTTCCGTTATGAGCTTCGCGCCATTGACAACGACCGCAGTTTGGATTGGTCTTAGGTCTCAGTGGGAATTCGCGTCCACAGTCAGGACATGGTGGCTGGCTGTCCATCGAGGATAAAGTATTCATTCGAGAAGATTGTCTGAGGATTCCCTTGGATGAGAGTTTGCTCGAGAATTTGAAGTTTGGGGGTTTAAGTAAAGTAAGAGACGCGTAGGTTCTGGGGAGGAAAGATGGACATATTTCTGCAGGAGGTCATCCCCTTGGCATGACAAGGCAAGGGGGAACTACTCTACTCCAGGCGGCGCTGGGAACTGAGCGTACTTCACTGGTATGCTAGGCCTTTTTGGTACAAAAGGACTATTATAAACCACCTTTAGCAGTGAAGATTTGGCCTACAATGGCCATGATAATCTTGATGGATGCATTAGATGGGCTTATGATTGAACTTTGAGGCGAGTGGAAGTTATTCATGAGTCACAGAACGTCAAGAGCTAAATTCACAAAACGTCAAGTGCACAAATCACAAAACACAAAACGACAAATCACAAAACGACAAGTTACACAAAGGGGTGGCGGTGATTTTGCCTCGGGGCCACCGTACTTGTCTTGTCAGAAATCACTTTTGAGTACTTTACTTGATTCCACACACATCGTTCATCTCTATCAATCACTCAACTTGAAACTGGATGGCTTCCGGCGGAAGTATCATATCATTGAGTTCTTCGTAGCCCAGTCAGAGATTAAGCGCTAGTGGACCGGGACCCGCTCGTTGACCATTGAATGTGTCTATGTTGATGTACCACCCTCACCTTGACTCAAGGTCAACTAGGGAACTATTCAGGTTGCGCTTAGTTTGCAAGACCTGGCATCAAGCTGACACGCTTCATTCCTTTCGAACTTTTCTTATTGCTCTACATTGGACTTGAGGAAATTATGAGCGGCATGATCCAAGTGATGATCTTGTTCAAGTAAACCTCATATGCCATCCCTACCAATAACCTCCCAAGTTCAGTCAACTTCATAGAGCCTAACACTGTGTGATGAAACTCTCAAAGGATTTATGAGATCTGAATCTGAGCCTGATCACACTTTTTTGGAACTAGTTTCAACTAGTCTTCAGATGATAGTATACAAATGATCAACTTTCCAAACTCTACTTGAATGCAAAAACATAAGAAATCATAATATAGGTGATACGAGGTACTATCCTTACTCGAGTATTGTTATCTTTTGGGACCACCACAGCTGACAAAGACGGTAATCAGAAATGGGCCGGATGATAGCGTCTATCTCGGTATATCTGGGACTGGCTTCCAAGGAAAATACGGCATGCTGATCAATCCAAATTTCATAAGAACGCACACTTAGAAAAGGTTTTGATCAGGTGGATTGGGTGAGGTCGTAGGATTGGGCCGGCCAGATAAATGCGAATGATCACTCAGAAGTGGATTAGTTTGGATTCAGGACCTATGCACAAAAAGTACGATGAATAGGAAGACCCATGCGCTGTTTTCGGGCTGAAAAGGAAGGCCACTTCGACAAAAAGCCTCGGTGGCTCATCCTATTCGGTGATATTTGACTCGTAAGAATCGGCTTGCACATTACCTCACACGCCATTATCCACTACAGCTTCGGGATTTAAAAACCAGGGCAAATGTACGGATCACAAACACATTTCATTTCAGTATCCGACAGTAACGAGACAAGAAGCTCTTATCAGGTAGATATCAGGCAGACATAGAAAACAGGCAGGACAAGATTTAAAAACGAGAACAATTGAAAACACTTTGTGATTTGAAGTGAAGGTGTTAAAAGCGTGATCACAAAGGCTAAGCTATCCTTTCGCGCTTTAATTCAATTCAGTCAGAGGGATAAACCAAGATTGATACAAAGATCTTCAGTTCAGATAATCCGACAGGCTTTCTCCTTTAAAGGCTAGCATATTCTGTGGAATCAGCTGCTGGCTTATAGCTAGGCGGGATCGGATGAGTCGGTTCGTGGGTAGGTGGAGTAGGAGTCTTGGGAGGGCTGTGATACTTTGGAGGCTCGGGTGTTGGTTCATATTTGGGTGGAGTAGGAGTCTTGGGAGCGGTTGGGTACTTGGGTGGCTCAGGCGTCGGCTTATAGGTAGGTGGAGTAGGAGTCTTGGGAGGGGTCGAATCCTTTGGAGGCTCGGGTGTAGGTTCATATTTGGGTGGAGTAGGAGTCTTGGGAGGAGTTGGGTACTTGGGTGGCTCAGGCGTCGGCTTATAGGTAGGTGGAGTAGGAGTCTTGGGAGGGGTCGGATACTTTGGTGGCTCAGGTGTTGGCTCATATTTGGGCGGAGTATGAGTCTCAGGAGGGCTTGGGTACTTGGGAGGCTCGGGCGTCGGTTCGTGGGTAGGTGGGGTTGGGTACTTTGGCTCCTGATGCTCAGGTTGATGGGACTTTGGATGCTTATGCTCATGTTTGTGGTGTTTATGACTAGAATGCTTTGGTGACTCCGACTCTGACTCATAGGATGGCACCGCTGGAGCTTTGGGAGCTGAATCATACGCAGGTGAAGCCGGAGCAGTGTTTTTTGGCTCCTCGACCCCATAGTCGCCTCTTTCCTGGTGTTTTCGAAAAGAGAAGCAAGTAAGTGAACGTGATTGTGGTCGGCAGTATGTTACAGACGCGAGGGCTTACAATCAAGTTCGTGCTTTGATTGGGGTTCCCCATCATTAGGCCAACATCACGTTCCGCTAATCCGGGCCTATATGATGAATAAATGAGCATAAGAGTAGGATCCCTTGCCCATAGTCCAAGATTGCAGTGACTTACGCTTTGATTTCATTCAAGGGAAGCGCCGCCGCTTCTTGATGTATGGTCAAAGCTATTCAATAAAACATCGTACCCGTTAGCAATCCGCTTGTCTTCTGAAATGTAAACTTCAAAAAAGAGAAGTGCCATAATCATCAAGTAAACTTACCCAAAAGAATAGCCGAAGAAAACGCAAAGGCAAACATGCGGTTCATTGACATCATGGTGGGATGGAGATCGTTGATCTTGGATTTCGATGGTTGAAGATGAAGTTCGCTAGAAATGTATGATAAAAACGGCGTGGAAATTAGATAAGATGTTATTTGCGACAGAGAGAAAAGCGAGAGATGAAATAATTTATTGGCGAAACAAAAATGAGTTTCTCTCGTACCTGATGATTTACTAATGGACTCAAGACAAGACTTGATGAATGATGATGGCGAAAGACAACTCGAGGCAGAGAACGAGTCTAGCTTTTATGCTTGAACAGCCATAGCTGAATGATCCTTGAGAAGCGTCAAACTCGTATCTGCAAATGGATGTCAGTAATCTTGAATCTCATCCATGCAATCTACATGCTGGCAATCAATCGTGTTTCCAAATCAATCTTGAAATTTGCACGTAACAGGGTATGCAGGTTTGGATACAATATGGTCAGAGACATCACCATTGCTGATCCATGGCGGTAGGATTCGCCTGAGCCTTCCATTAATTACCTTAGCCGAGTATGTAGAAAGCATTTCCATCGAAAAGCATAGTTTTACTTTGACATACGTTCGTGGGGTCGACCTGACATATTGCGGATGAGTTGTTCTCCTGTGAGCTCCTGTGGAGTGGATTTGTTGTCCGATATTGAAGACAAATGTTCAAAGTAGTAGCTGCACATCAGTATATTAAAGAAAGGTCATTGGGTGACCTTGATGATACACTCTCAGAGTCAAAGTGGGAGATACATAACTTTCCGTTGAACTTCACTCCTGGTCCTCGTACCTGTATGTAGCACACAAACTTACAAACTTCGTGTCGCCTTCATAGTGGCAACCGCACAGCGCACTTTCAATACAACGCAGATGTGCGATTACTGAGCCCCATATGTTTGTTCGCCCGAATCAGAGGTGAAATTGAATCATGAATTTTTTCCATGAACTCATAGAATACTAGGTTTCTGTCCTCTAGATGGAAGATGGGTTTGCAGTAGTATCATGTATGTCATTCGATCAAGATTGCATCCAGATATTCTCTAGAGAGGTTGATTGAAAATGATACCTTCGATTCGAATCCTGCCTCGGCAGCTTCGGGAATCATATCGTTTATGGATTTCCGCACGACTATCTAGTCCATCTTGACTACTGTCATCAGACTGAACGAGATTCAGGGGGTAAGAGAAAGATCTTTGAGACTACGCGCGGTGTAGTTGAAGCTGAACCCGTGGCGTGTTTTCTTCCACTTTCAGGCCCTGGACATGTTCAAACACACCACGATGATGTGAGGGAGGAATAAGTCAACTCCCTGACACAATGCATCGAAGTGAACTTGTACCGACAAAAGCCTGTCCAGTTAGTACAGACTGCCGCCCTTGCCGGTCCCTGAGCAAAGGAAATGTCCAGTCTCGGTTCAATTCACTATCTTAGGTTTAGAGAAGCCCAGTTCGCACACGTTCAAGTCAAGATTGCCGATGGAAAGCCAGGTCGGAAGAAAAGTTGTGTCAAAGAGCACAGCATATCAATGTATGGAAGTGTCAGTATTGTGAGCCGTACATTCATACATCCAGCATTTCTGGGTTACATCTCTGTCTAGCTACCGGGAGCTATGTCCGCCGTCTTAAAACCCAGAGCTTGGTAATAAACATGATGGTAAGATAGGTGGAATTGTAAATCGTCATCTTCTGTGATGTTTGGTTAGAAAATCCGATACATTTGGGTTGATGGTTTGTGATTCCTATTCCATGCTGCTAGGGTCACTCGATGAGCCAGTACGTTTGTACATACATACCTAGCAGATGTTGGACTCATCAATTACAGAACCGCTTTCCAAACTTAATTTCATATCACAAAGGCGGTCTAAAAGGGTTCAGGAATGAGATGGTATACCAAACTGATGTGCAGTAAAGTCAGAGTTTATGAGATCAAATCAATCCAATTGTTGTACTTGAGGTAGACTCGTGTAAGCGGATTTACTGTCTTCCCTAATTCTGAATTCATGCTGAAGAGTCTAGTTAGCTACGTGCTTGATGGACCATGAGAGACACGAATAACAGCCTCTTGACTCCAGAACTATGAACTTAGATTTTAACATATAGGCTTAAGCAAGATAGTATTTACTATAGTGTTCACATCTAATCCAACCTGAGTTGTTTCAATGCTACACACCAGAGAGATTGGAACGTGAAGCTTACAACAGAACAAAAGCAAACAGTCTTGTCGGATAGCCATATCATTTTGAGCATTTTTCAGTCACGGCCGATCATAAATTTATATCGCTTTGATACAAGTGACTTCAATTCCAAGCTGGCAGGACATCTCTTAAATTTTGAGTACCAAAGCATGTTGGACGAGTACATACTCGATTGAGCACAAACCATAGTTTCATCACGGTTCGATGCGAAGAGCACCCAGAGCATAGACATCCCCAGCACATCGTTGTCCATCGAATACAAACAAATTCACTACCGGAGGTTGCTGTGCGCCAAGTGCATTCAAAACTTCTTGAGACATCACTGATCCAACAATGGCACAGGTGGCAACAAATTCAGCCCCTGATGAGTGACACAATCTCCTAAATACAGATAAATGCAGAACGTAAGGTAAGCATTTGTTGATTTGTGATACTTCATGGATTGAATGCGATGAAGATTGAGATAGGATCGACTGACTCCAATACTGCAGTAGGAGTGGATACCTGCTGCAAGTTACGGTTTTTGATGACTTGATCGCAAATGTCAACCAACGCAGGTAGGTCATCTGATCCCTGTGGTAATTTTCCTTCATGGCTAGCTTGGAATTGGAATAGTGCTGATACAAATAGATGTTATCTGTCAGGAAAACTTGAATCGCTGACAAATGAAGAGCAAAGATGCAAACCGAGACAACCCAATAACATAGGTGATATTTTCTTATGTCGACGAGGTGGTACATGATTCAATGTTCCTTCCAACATCTCACTAAAGTGAACGAATTTTTGACATTTCTTCTCTTGAGTCCGTTCACCTTCACCAGCAAAAACAACGTCTTTTACTCTATTTACTGATGAAAATCAGTTGGATTCAGATAGAAGATGTTGATAGGTAAGAATAATTCAGACTCACCTGAGATAAGTGTGGTTAATCAAGTCAACAAAGAGGTAACCATCTAGTCCTAAGCATCCCGATACAAACAGAGGTACACCGGCTCTTCTACATGCTGTATTGACCTCTGACTAATATAAAAGGATATTAGCGGCTTCGGACGAGTCAAAGTGTGCACAGCAGGCTTATTGATCTCATTAAGAGGTCGGGAAAAGTCCCATAGGGACCGCGCGGCCTGATCTATATCATCTGAAAAGTGAAAAAAGAGAAAACACTTACAATTACAAAAGAGTTTGAATCATTTAGGCATACCATATCAAATGTCTTTAAGAATTCAACTTCGGTGATTTTGGTGGAGACCTGTTCGCTAATCCCAGTAACTTGCACTCGTGGATTCAGAGCATTGATACGATCCCTACCAGCATGCACTCGCTGAACATACAGCACGCTCAGAAACTTCGTCGAGACCGAACACGTCTTTATGGATATAGGAGCGCAAAGCTGAATTCACCTGTTTTCCTATATCCTCGTCTCTGAAAAAGAAGCCCGCTCCAAGATCTTCAATCTGGACTAACCCTTCATCTGCAATGGTGATAGATCCGATACCTGCCAAAACGATATTTTTACACGCCTCGGTCGTGATTCCAGTAAAGTTGATCATTAAGACCGAACTTCGTCTCATCCTATCCAAGTCAATCCATCAAGAAGAGTTTCATTAATGTCATACCCTGAGGAGTTGAAATGAAAGAACGCAAGACATATCAACGAACCTGTTTTGAGCTTCGAACCCCCACAACCTGATCTGTCGGTCATAAAGCGCGGCTAAACAATCGACGCGATTTTATCATCACCTCTGGGACCCAAGTCATCTGAATCAATCAACGAGCTCACCTTCTTCTTCATCGATTCCATTACTTTCTTTCGGGCGTGAGAGCTGAACGATAGATTTAAAAAAGAAGTCTATGGATTTGGCCAGCTTTCAAAACTCTTCCTATGTGGAAATGAAATAGCTTTACCTGTGAAGTTTCTCCGTTCTGTGAGTCTGTAAACAATTAGATACACCTCAATATTGATCCTCACGAGATTTCGGATTAGACCATTAAGAGCTAGCTCACGATCCATGTTGATCATGTGGACAGTTGATTGGGTGTTGATGATTGCTTTTTGGAGACAAGACGCGGTTGTATGCGTTGATGAATCTCCGAGAAAATTAGAATCAGTCTGAAGCATACACACATTGTGACATGGAGTGTAACATATTGCTGTAAAGGATGTTGCCGAGCTTTCACATGCCCGCGCTGCGAGACATCAAAGAGAATGTCCGCACCTCGGGACCCTGTATTAGGGCTGTGACCCGGACTCGGCACTGGCCGACCCGATCTGCCCGAGGGTGTTTTCGAAGTCTTCAGGGCCGGCCCCAGAGCCACAAAGCCTGCCTGTTAAGCTTAAAAAAGGCCTGCGGGCGTCCCGGCTGGCCGACCCGGCCGGGTCATCTCTCATTTTTTTGCTCTCAACATGATTAAAAAAGTCAAAATACACAAAGTTGAAACACCAAGGATCAACAATTTTGCCCCTAAAACTGACTTTGGCCATGTGGCCAAGCTTTCAGGGCCAGCCCTGGTCGACCCGAGTGATTTCCAGAGGCCCTCGGGTCTGCACCGGTCCGGGCCTGGCCTCGTGGCCGGCCCTGAATTCACAGGTCCGGGTCACAGCCCTACCCTGTACAGTCGCCTCTCAGAAAAGCAATACACGTCAAACCCGATACTCTTCAAAAAGTGATACTTTTTGGGGCGAATAGTTTTTATTTGCAGTAAATTTGGTCGAAAAACCGATAAACCTGTAATACCCAATAACCGATACTTGTTTTTCAAGTTTTCAACTTCAAAACCAATAATTTAGCGGGCACGTGACTTGTGGTTACGGTCTTTGTGTATTTTTTTGTTCATACTGCAAAAAAAATTTTCAACACAGGATCTTCACCTCGCATCAATATTCACCAGTTCTACAATCATGCTTCCCAAAAATCTTTCCGTATACACAGTATCTCAAATTGAAAAGGGTTTTGAAACCCTGAAAACCGAGAATAATGCTCGCTTAAAGCCTCTGAAGGAGCTACTAAGTTCAGGCAAAGAACTCACCGAAGCTGATGAAAGGCTCATGGATCAATCAGCCAACCTGATTGACGAGTTGAGGGTGGTGGAAAGAATCAAAGAGGTTGGCAATGTTTCTCATGCCGCTACCGAGTTCAACAAAGAGGAGAAGGCCATATTGGAGGTCCTAATCCTCAAGGCTAACCAGCCCAGTGCAATTGATGCAAAAGCAATCAATAGTGAGTCTACAGACTTTCAACTGAAAGTGTAATCTTCAAGCTCACTCAATGATGGACTGAACTTTGAACTGTTCTTCCAGGAAAGCGTAAATGTACGGACACTTTACAGCCAAAGCCTTCCGCCAAAAAAAAACCTACAGATGCAAAGGAAAAAGAGGGAAAGAAGGTCAACCCAACCCTTTCACAACGAATCGAAATTTTGGATTGGCATCACGCCAATGGGAGGATACAAACCAAGACTGCAAAAAGGTTTAAAGAGATCTATCCCAACCTGAGATTTGGACAGCCTCGGCTTTCGGAATGGTTGGCTGAAGAGACAAGGATGCGTGCTGATTATAATTCTGGCACTGGTGTTCATGCCAAGCGAAAAATTATGACTGAGCATCCACAAGTGAATCACGCACTTGAGACTTGGGTTACTCAGGCTGAACACTTAGGTCTCATCTTGACTGGCTCAATCCTACGTGAGATGTGGAATCGCTTTGCAGACCTTTTCAAAATACCAAACGAGGATCGACTGAATCTCTTTGAGGGATGGTTGACAAGCTTCAAAAGCCGGATTGGGCTACGTTCGATTAAACGTCATGGCGAGGCAGCCTCAGCTGCACCTGAAACTGTTTCTGCAGAAAGGACCCGTGTTCGTGCAATCACTGATTTATACAATCTAGCCAACATCTATAACATGGATGAGACTGGCCTTTTTTATGGGTAAGTCTGCAATTCAATGATTACTTTTTTTACAAATTATTTATGTAATTGAAACTTTTGTAGAATGCCTCCGGATAAGGGCTTAGCATTTAATGCAAAGTCTGGGATAAAGTCAGACAAGCGTCGTCTAACATACGCTTTCACCACCAATGCCGATGGATCCGACAAACGCCAACCTCTTGTCATAGGGAAAGCCAACAAGCCTGTCTGCTTTCATGGAAAGACAGGCAAACAGCTTGGATTTTATTACCAGAACAATACAAAAGCTTGGATGCAGACCGGACTTTTTATAGAATGGATTGAAGCGTGGGACCAAGAGCTTAAACTGGAGGGCCGCCAGATTCTACTCCTTGTCGACAACTTTGCTGGTCATTCAGTCAACCCAGACAAACCTCTAACAAACATTCGACTTGAATTCTTTGCTCCAAATCTCACATCTCACGTCCAACCACTTGATGCGGGAATCATTGCCAACTTCAAGTGTTATTATCGTTCTGAATTTATCAATTACGCAATCGATTGTTACGAGCTCAACACCCCAATTGGCGAGATTTACAAAATCCATCAATTGGATGCTATGAAACTCGCTTCTGAGGCCTGGTATAGGGTCTCCAATACAACAATTGCGAATTGTTGGAAAAAGTCTGGCATTCTGTCAGATCGAAATATAGATGGATCAGTCAATACCGATGATAATCCACCTTCTGAAGACTTGAATTTGGACCCGATCATTGAAGACAAAGCTAGAGAAACTTTGATCTCTGACTTGGACAGTCTTGAAAGCTTGAAGATTGTCCATCTGCCAAATCGCATGTCAATCTCAAATCTCCTTAATCCAATTGGTGAACACTCAAGTGGATTAGAAGAATGGACTCCTGAACAGATTGTTGAAAGCATTCATGAAGAGGCAAAAGAGAAGGCTTTAATTGAAAACCCACCACCTCCACCTCGACCAACTCATGAAGCATTTCTCAAAGCTTCTGAGATCATGATTGGATATTTGACCTATGATGATAGTGATGTAGCAAGAGGGTATGAAAGGGCCATTAGGGCATCTGTCAGACATTGCCGTGTAGTCCGCGTCAAAGCTGCCAAGCAGCAAACCCTCACAAATTTCATTTCCAAAGCTCCTTTGTAACCGCTCACCATAAAGATACTTCTTTGTCATAACTGATAGTTTTAGTGCAATTTGATTTCTATTGGTTTTGACAGAGTTTTGACAAAAGAGATACTCTGTCAAAACTGATAGATTTGGGTCCAAATAATTGGCTATCGCTTTTCACAGAGGCGACTGTATACAAGTCGTATACAGGGTCTGGACATGAAGCTCGTCAAATTTAGCATACGTCCGAGGCATTATATGAGAACCACCTCTCAAGTTGGAATGTACCCAAAGCAGACACTATGAGACTTTGGCAATATCATCAGATATTGTAAGCAGTGCTCTTGAACCAGCCTGAGGCCATTCAAACCAGCTCACTAAGATATGGCGGAGGCTTGTTCATGTAGAAAATTTATAGTAATTTCCACAATCCGGTAAAGTCCTCAGCCGAAGAAAGCTAATTGTGATAACCTTAAAGGATACAAAACCCAGGGTTCAATCTAGTAAATAGGATCTAAGGAAGACCCAAACAAAAAAAATATTATTCAACATCAACAGAGCAAGGTACCCATTCCTCTTCATCATCCTCATTATCTCCATCAACCTTGTCTTTTTCCAGTTCTCCATCTTTCTTTCTCTTTCGATTAGCATTATTAATACCTAAAGCAGCTTGTTTGACACTAGTTCGTTTCAGAGGTTTGACCTTCATCAATTTTCGATCATTTTTACTCAAGTTGCCCAACTTTAACATCCAATCTGGTACTTCACATCCACTGTTTTTCATCACATTGACCACCATCTTTAAATATTTTCCATCTTGTTTTGTAAAAAATGTGACTGCTTGTCCTGTATTATCAGCCCTTCCTGTACGACCTGTAAAGGATACGTTCAGAGACATCGATCAGTCAGCTTTCATGATCTAGGAGTAAAGAATTAGATGAGATGTATCAGTTTACCTATCCGATGTAAATAAGAATCCGAACTTTGAGGAAAATCCCAACAAATGACCGTATTAACTTCTTTAAAATCTATACCTCGACTAAAGATATCAGTACAACACAAAAACCAAATCGATTTATTCGCAAATCCTAAGACAATCCGATCACGTTCTTCTTTAGGTCTGGAACCATGAATATAATCAATACAATTCGGTTTGACCGTTCCAATTAATTCTCTTCTTAAGATTTTACAAAGTTCTTCGACTCTTTCGGCTGATTGACAAAAGATTAAAACGGGTGGACATAATTTTTCTACTTTACTTAATGTATTATTATTGTTTCTTAGTAAAGTGACAAAATGTGATAATTTACTTGCTTCTGAATCCACATAATCTAATCTTTGTTTGACTTTGTTTGGTGCTGCATGTTTTTGACCAATAAGTAATCTTACAAACCTAGCTGAGCTCATCACTGATTTACTTAACTCTTCGACTTCACTTGAGATAGTTGCGCTCATCATCACTTTTTGTACCACTTTGATGTCCTGGTTTGATGTAGTAGCCTGTTTTAAGATTTCTAGGATTTGGTCCACTTGTTCAAGAAAACTACTCTTATCTAACAGTTGATCTACTTCATCCAGAACGAGATGAGTTATATCGGATAATGATTCAGGCGAGTCTCGTATGTGATATAACAGCTTAAGTGGTGTGCTAATTAGAACATCGCACCCTGTCGTAGGTAAACGAGATATCACATTTGCCTGAGATGGCTTACGATCAGCCGTACCATTTGAAGTTTTGCGTTGACGTTTGCGAGGCTTTTGTGCCGTGGCAGCCGCATCTTCAGCTCTGGGTTCGTCTTCGCCCAAAACAGATACAATCCACTTTTTCTCGCTAGATTCATCTTCGGCACCCATCAAGCCCTTTGTCACTTCACAGATCTGTTGAGCCAATTCTCGCGTAGGTTCGATGAATAATGCTCTTGGCTTTCGTTGGGTCCGATTGGATGGCGGTAAAGATAATAAGATTGGAAGTAAGAATGCGATCGTCTTGCCAGATCCTGTAGGCGAATGAGCCAACAAATCCCTTCCCTAACAATTTAAAAATCAAGAACCATAGGAATGTCAATAAAACTATTAAATCGAGTTGGACATCAGAAGAGAGGAAAATGATGATTGAAATTGACTCAAAGACGGCTAAAATGATAGGTATAGCTTGCATCTGGATCGGGGTAGGTTGATTCCAACCACGAAGTGACATATTACGAACTAAATTGTGTACGGTGTCTGCCGGAAGTTGTACTCGAGGTTTTCTAGATTTTGAAGGATTCTTGGTGAATTGAGTTAATTGATCAAATGAGGTGATCAAATCAGGAATCGAAGGGTCTTCAAGGATTGTTGGAGTAAGTCTGATTTTATGCCGTTTCCGCAGTAAAGACACTTCATCTGATGATATGTTTGCGACTTCGATTGAATCATTGTGAAGTTCATTGTCTTTTGCTGAATCAACTAACAATCGCTCCTCGGTTTTCTTGGAGCTTGAGTTTGAGAATACATCAAGCTGTGAAGGGTATGATCCATCGGATGTTTTTTGAATCGTTTGAACTTGGGCAGTCCTAGTTTCATGATTAGTCTGTTCGGAAGGATCAAATCATACCATTTTGTTAGTTCAAGATATAGGATATTGGATGATTCAGCCTAGTGAATACTAAACCTAGCTGATAATCACTCGCTGACCTTTGGAGGCCTCTTGAAATGGATCGCTTTGGTGAGTGTATGAAATGCGTGTTCCATGTTCCTTTTAGCGGTGTTGGAAAAGTTTGAACAGAAGCAAAGGGACTTTGATAAGTTTGAGCAAATTCAGGAGGAAAGAAAAAAGTTGACCCACTTATTACATGTCATGATTTACATATGTACTGGGATCCAGGCTCGAGTAAGGCCCGAGTGGAGGGTCTGACTACGGATAACAAAGCCCGCAGGGCTGTTGGATCTTGCCCAAATCAAGGAGCATATTAAATAGCTTCAACTCTTGACACTCTTTGTCAAACAAATCATCCAGTGATGTTCACTATTCAATATCCTTTCCATTCCCTCTTATTCTCCTTTGGCCTTTATATCTTATGTTGCGATTCATTCTGATGTTGTTCATAATGGGGAGGAAAGATATGACGTAGTACGGAAGTGCACACAAAGGAGACTTTATATACACCAAGAGGGTGATTATGTAATACAGTAAAAGCTTTAGCCAAAATTGTGCATCAAAAAAACAGCGTGATTGAGAGGGTTTTTCAGATAATATTCATGGCGAGGATATCTCTGGTAAGCTGCAGGGGAAGGAAAATCATTATTGGCTCCCCTGGTATGTTCAAGCCTTAGCCGTCAAACCTTACCCATGGAAAGTTTATGGGTTAATCTGATTTTTTTTTGTTAATAAAGAAAGGATCTTCAATCAGTGCTCAGCTTGCATATCTAATGTTCTCTTAGCTGAACGTCCTAATCGAGGGGTCGCTTATAGAGAGAGCTTGTCTCTTTGCCTTTCTGTACGACCTTCAACCAGATCCATGGCATCCCTCAGCAAAGAAGATTTTACCTCTGATAAGCTAGGCGTTTGCATAAAAGTGAATTGATTTTGATTGCAGCTCAGAAGTGAAGTGAGTCATTTTTGATACATAGGCCTTTTGTTTAGAAAACGGAAGCTGAGGCCCTCAAAACCCCAAAGGTCGTATAAAAGGCAGATCTTTAGTCATAAACAGTTCCCCTTCTTCTTCACAGACAACATCTAGTCCTCAAGCCGCGGCGAGGAAGATCAATCACTTCAAAACCTATCATCATAATCTCTTTTCCCGTTTGACATTTGACCCACTATCGATATTTAACAATTATTTACAATATGTCTTTCGAAATACCCACCTCTATGGATGCCGCGGCGAGAGAAATATTCCTAGAAGATTATGATGAAGAAGTTTTAGATTATGAATCTGGAATGAAGCGAGCAGCGAATCGAGCAAACAAAGATGGTAGTATGCCAACCTTTGGTTTAAGAGATAGGATCATCATTCATACTGAACCATCAAGAAAACCCTCAACTCAAACCCTTAATCATCAAGACCCAAATCCTCATCAATCACCATCACCATCACCATCACCATCACCATCCCAAAATCAACTCAATCCCTCATTTCAAAGTCTCTCAGTCTTCGGATCTACCACTCGGAGTAACATTAGATCATTTGCAGACTCACTATGCATTCGTCCAACAGTTTCACAAATCTCTCAAGGGATTAAAGAAATGATGTCAAAGAAACCAAAGTATCTAAAGAGAAAAGTTGTGAAAAATCAAAACGAAAAGGAAACTTGTGAGGTTGAATTTATAGCGGATGTACGTCAGAGGCGAAGACAAGGAAAAGTTTATGATGGTGAATTAATTGAACAATGGTTAAAGGATCAATTTGAATTTGATATAGGTATGATATCTGGGAAGTCTTCCCTTGATGTTAGTAGTGGTTGTGATTAAGTTCTTTAGAATGTTTTTTTTGGGTTATATCAGGTTATGGTCTTGAAGTTTTTTTTTGGTTTGGGTTTTGTTTTTACTTTCAGGATTTGGAAGACTCCAAGTGGTCACATGGATCGTTTTTTCTATTTGTTTACAGTTAGGATGATGCTCAGATTTAAAAAGATATGGAGAATGAGTTGAATCAAAGTCTTGTTTGATACTTGTTTACCCAACCGAAAGTTATCTCGTCATTTTTGAGCTCAATGAGAACATTTACAAACGTCAGGTTACAGGAACTATGTTCGGAGTGATTCAGAGACAGAGAATGAATGGAGATATCGGAATGGTTGCTGAGCACCACCATATCAATTGGTTTGCTTAAAGGTTGTTTGAGCTGTATGCGTTCAATCAGTTTGATTTTGACTGAAACTTTTCATTACAAAGTTTTCTCTGATTTCCTTTGACCGATTCGAGAGTTGCATGACTTGAACTAAACTCATCATCATCATCATCATCATCATCATCATCATCATCATCATCATCATCAGAGATATCGATTCTGATCAAAGAACCGAGGAAAGGAAACCGAAATGGCCAACGAATCTATCGATCAACTCATCTATCGTTTTGCTCAATCGCTTCTTCAACAGCAAACATCAATTGGCGAACTAGTTAGGCCGCTGGACCAAAACCTACTACGATCACTCAAACCACTTCTCTCAGTACGCGCTCCTGGTCTGTCCCCCTCTTGACGAAGTCTATCTTAAGCTCGACATCTCGCGTGATTAATTCAAAATCGCCTGGCTCATCATTTCACTTTACTGCGCTTAACTTGCATCTCCCAGAGTCGCACCTCTGAACAAAGGGAAACCATCATCGAAAGACAATTAGGATCGGATCGCACCTTATTTGACTTTCTAAAAAATTACCTAGATTACGTGGCCAATGTCGAACTCGTGGTCGGAAGGCAATCATCTGATGGCCCTAATCAACATGATCTTAACTTTGAATTGCTCCTTAATGTTTATAAGTTGGTCTCCAAGACCTCTTGCAATACTTACTGTCTCGTTAACTCTACTATTTTGATTTCACTAGCCCCGCGTCCAACATTTTTCGTCGATCAGATGCTGTATTCTTTACATCATCCATTCAACATCTTTCTCATGCCTTGGTTCATCTCGCCATCACAGTAAGTCTGCTCCCCTTGGCCATAAACGCGTCTTCTCTTCTTCTGCTATGTTCAGAGTCATGATTTTGATATGCTCTCACTCAACAGGCGGACAAGTCAAGGCAATCCAACAAAAACGAAAAGGCTAGCGAAGCGGCTCGTCAAATGACCACCACACTTGGAATTTCGTGTATCGATAGGTAATTTGTCTATCTCCCTTTGCAGCTCAGACTCTTCTTCTGGTGCCTAGGACGCTTATGCTTCATAGCTCCGCTTTCGATGGCCGTTTAGATCTGTTGAAGAACCTAGCAAACGAAGAGCTGCGTTCAGTCTCGCCAATGGTCTATTCAAAATATATTTCTTTGTCAGTCTTCACTTCATCCAATTCTTCGACAGTCGAACAAGCATTCCTGAATGTGACTGATAATTTCCTCAAATGGCTGCCTTCTGGCTTCTGTCAGTTGAACAATATGAGGTTGTGTGATACAGTCATCAAGAACACATCAAATGTAATTCATCAACTCGAAACACATTATCCCAAATCTGAACTAGTCACCTTTTACTACTATCTCGGTCGTCTATCGCTCTATCAACGAAGGCTACATCAGGTTTGAATCTGTCTCTAAGGATAGAAATGTAGCATGGCTTAAGCTCAAAACTCGCTGGATACCTTCTTAGGCTCAGAATTCACTACAAACCGCATTCGACCTCTGTTTGAGCGAGAGTTGGAAGAATCGTAGGCGCGTCTGTTCTCTGCCTTTCTGTCGCTCTGAATATCTCACTTCTGATGATGATATTGCCTTCAATGGAATTCTAACCGATATGGACCGCACTATGTTTTTGTCTTCTAGATTGCTCTTGATCTATCTCATCGCAGCTTCTTTACCTTTGGGAATCTTACCTGCTCAAGGCCTTCTCGACCATTTCTCACTTCAAGACATATTTGGACCTGTAGTTCAAGCCGTCCGGGTCAGTGACTCTACACATTTCGATCGCATCTGTCATGGTGTGTTATCTGATTGATAAATGCTTGGGGTTCATCAGACAGGGGATTGGCCAATGTTAGCTGAGGCATTGGATAGAAACATGGAATGGTTCCGTTCGAAAGGGATTTATCTCTTGATGAGAGAGAAGTTGGAAGTGATCTGTTGGCGAAACTTTTTTGTGATTGCGTAGGTCTACCTCTCTTACTATTGACCTTTCCTACTTGGTAGACAGGAATTCAATCTTGACGTGTATATCTCTATGTATCTGAACAGTGCTGGACTTCAAGATGGAAAGCGAGGGATGAGGCTGAGCTTGACAAGTTGTGTAGGGGTCGCTAAAAGGGTGTTTATGGAAGAAACAATTGACGAGCAGGATATTGAATGCATGGCTTGTAGCCTGATTGACCAAGTAAGCCTCGTGATTCCATCATTAGCTCATATACCATGACTCAAAACCGCCATTCTTGGGTTTAGGGGTACTTGAAAGCCTATGTGAAGCTCGGGGAGATGATTGTCTTTGGGCCAGCATTGCCAAAGATTGAGAGTGTAGGACATCATTTATCAGACGGAATACGATCTCGACCGAAGCGTGTGACACCAGTGATCAATAGTTCTCCAATGAGTCAACAAAACAGTATAGAGTTGCAAAACAAACCAAAGACCGCGTTCTCGATCAAGGGTGTGGGTAAGCCTAGGGGCATGAACCGATTTTGATCGTGGGTTGAGTATGGAGGCAATCTAAAGAGGAAGGATGTTGTTCATTTTTTCTTCTCAAAGTCTTGATCATAAAGTATCACAACAATGTTTTTTCTGTGATAGCGAAATCTAATTTGACCGTCTTGTCGTCCAAATTTAGTTAACGGTGGACCAAGATCCTCATTTACACCAGTGAGTTTTTGGTCAAGTTTGATCAAGGACTGATAGTAGGCTAGATGATCAAGTCTTGTAAGGTGACCATAAAGCGGTCTCTCCCATGCACAGCTTTCAGTTGAAAAAATCATCCTACATACTTACCTTTTCAGCCTAAAACCCACCCTGAATTAAATCCTTTCACATTAATCTTGTCTGATGTCCACTTAACTCTCAAAGATTGAAGGTCTTAATAAAGAGTCATAAACATTTTATTCCAACCTCATGTTGTTCACTCAGACTCTGTTCATCAAGCTCTACCCTCCATTTGATGATGTTTGATTATAGTGATCCTGAGGGATTGAAGTGTTTCATTTGAAGACTGAAGTTGATTGAAATTTGAAACAAATTCAAAATCTTCATGTTCAACAAATAAGAAGATGTCTAGAGAGTGGATGTGTAGATAGCCTTGGAGTTTGTTATCACACCAAGACATTGTGAAGCTTGGTTGGAATGTTCAAGTGATGATATTTACAATGATCAGATTGAAAAGATTGTTGAAGTGGTGTGCAGTGGTGTAACATGTAGAAGACACATACAAGATAAATTCGATGTCAAATTCGAATTCAAATGAACTTCATTTCATTCCAATCAAACCTTCTTCCTTCAACTTTGTCTTATCCACTTCCACTAAAACATATCAATCATCCTCAGCATCCTCAGCATCATCATCATCGTCATGGCCATCATAGTCTCAAAATTAAAAGTACCTGAACTCAAATCAGAACTATCAGCACGTAACCTTCCAATCACTGGTTTAAAAGCTGTACTTGCTCAACGACTTCAAGATGCGATCGATTCAGAGAAATCGATCAATTCAAACCCAACTCAAGCTGAAGAAGAACCGATCAAAGCCATCTCATCTCAAATCAAATCAGAACCGAAATCTAAATCTTCACCTTTAAAAAATCTCAAACGAAAAGATATTCCTGATTATGGAACGGACATCACTCCATCACCGATCAAATCACCTCGTCTATCATCTTCAAAGGATTCAGAAAGAGATATCAAAAATCAAACTACTATTGATCAAAATATGAGAACTGAATCAAATATCATTCAACGTCCATCATCATCAATCAATGATCTCAACTCAACTTCTCATATCAAAAAAACCAAATCGGTAATCGAAGTATGCGATAATCTTGTTGAAAGCTCAGATAAACCTGCAAATCCTCTTATACCGATCGACTCTCATTCCGTACTCACCAGTGTGGAGAAACTTGACACAACGCATTCAACCGTTCTTCTGGCGTCTCAAGAGCCGATTCAAGATAAACTATCGTCTTCTACAAACACTCACGATCCACACTTAACATCGGATTTGAAGCCATCCACTCCTAATGATTCCATCAAACCGAACGAGCAAGTTACTAGCGATATCAATCTACCACTTCCGATACCTCATACTACGATTCAAAATGTGACTATCGAAACATCAAACTCGATCCCTCAGAATATCTCGAGGCCCAAGAACTCTAACGAGCAGAATACAAATCGAGCAACTTCAGAATCATCTGGTCTTCTCCCAGACAACTCAAGCAATGATCTAAATACCATTACAACTACTTCAAGTCTTCCTGCAGACAAACCAGATGGTGACGCAGGCTCTCTCAAAACAAAAGATCAACAAGTATCAGAAACTCCTGCCATGACATCAGTTTCCGTACCTGATCAAAAAGATATATCCGTACTGGAAACAGGTGAAGGCAATAAATCACAAGCGATCGGCCCAGCTACTGGCCAAGGCCTAGAAACAAAAACATCTTCTCAAATACCTGAACAAACACATATCCCATCAATCTCATCTGTCCCGGATACAAAATCGATTTCATCACATGTAGAGGTCAAGGATGCTTTAAAATCAAATGGAACCACTGTTCAACCTTCAAATCAGACCAAAGCAGAAGAGAGCACTAAGAAATCCATTGGAATACCCGCCTTGAATCCCAACACCACTGAGAGCTCAGAGGCAAAATCACACTCCTTGATCGAAAAACCAATATCTACTGTATCATCTACACCGCAAGAAAACATCACAACATCAACATCATCCGAAAGAAAACCGACAGAGTTACAACCACCCCCTAACAAGTCACTTTATATCACTAATCTTGTTAGACCTCTTACGGTTCCACAGATCAAGAATATGCTATCCGAATTTGGAGAGCTTGAACGGTTCTGGATCGATCCGATTCGAAGTCATGCTTATGTTACAGTATGTCATCGTTCCAACCAGACTCAAACCTGTTCTTCCAAAAAAAGAAGATTTGAATCACTCACCCTACTTTTTCTGGTTTACAGTTTTCTGAATTATCTTCTGCAACTGCGGCTTACACTAAATTACATCAAACTGAAGTTTGGCCACCATCAACTGGAAAGATCTTAACGATCATCTATCTTCCGGTAGAAGAAACCGAAAGATTAATCAAAGAGGAAGAGTCTGAGACATCCAAGATGGATCGAAAGAGAAGATTGGAATTGTATTGTATTGGACCTAGAAGTGATGAAGATAAATGGACATATAGATTAAACCCAGGTACGATCCTTAATGGGATCAGAAGACCTGAACACATGATTCTTTCTTCAATTGAAGATTTATCAAAAGATTTAACGAATCAAATAATGAAGGATCGAAGGTTAAGATTAAATGAACCCGAATCGAATCAAAGTCCAACAATGAAGGTAGAAGAAGATTTAATTCTTGATAAGATTGAAGAGAATCCGATCGGTGGACCTGAGAAATGGTTTCGAAAAACCAAAACTCAACCTATTTTATTTTGGTCTACTGGGATTTAAAGTTTTTTTTAGAGAAATTCTAATTCAAAAGATTTTCATCATCATCATCATGATGATCAAAAAAGATTGATCAAACTTAATTATCCATTCAAGATCGGTTTGTGAAACAAAAGATGAATCAAAGGGTTGGGGTTTCTCAAATTCGGTTTGAGAATTTTTTTTTGTCTTATTGATAAAATATGAGTAAGTGTATTTTTGAAAAAAAAAGATGTGTGAAGAAGTGATTTGAAAAAAAAAAAGAAAAAAAAATTGATAGGATGAGATGTGATTTATATAATTTAATTTGATTTAAAAAAAATGAAAAACTTGTTAATTTTGTTAAATCATTAAGATATGAATCATTAATTTTTGTTTGTTCTAGAAAAAGAAAACTTAGGTTAAAATCTTAAAATTGATGGTTTTTTTTTTCATTGAATGAAGAATTGGATCTTAAGAAGATTTCAATTTGAAATTTTTAATGAAGGGGTTTTTTGGGTTTTTTTTTTTTGAATTTGTGATTTGATGAGAGTTTTTGTAGAGAGAATAAGTGATGAAATCTTTTACTCATCATTTTTTAAAAAGCTTATTACAGTTAAGCCTTCATATATACTGTACTGTGAAAGTGAGAAAAGAGAGAGGAGTTGGTTAAATCATTAATGTAATGAGAACATAGTACGCTACAGTCGAGACTGAGTCTTGACTGATTTCTACTTGACTTCAAAGTTGGGTTTTGATTCTTTTGTAGAAACGTTGCCAAACTTTTTTACCTTAAAGATTCACCGTTGTGAAATTTGAAGCTATCTTTAGGGTTTCAATTTAGATGTTCTAATCACTTAATCGGACGATTGTGGATGGTCTTGATGCTATTTCAAGAATCTACCTTGTGTTGGATCAGAGCCCGAGGCAGGCTACTTTGACCACCGGGCCCAAGAAAGTGTCATCGACAGATGAAGTATTGAAGTAGCTTTGGTGTGATCTCCACTGTTCTATGAATAAATTGGTAACTCTTTCCATTTCTCTTCCTTGAGCTTCTTCGAGGCTTTGTGTTGGATCAGAGCCCGAGGCAGGCTACTTTGACCACCGGGCCCAAGAAAGTGTCATCGACAGATGAAGTACGGTCGATGCATTGAAGTAGCTTTGGTGTGATCTCCACTGTTCTATGAATAAATTGATAGCTCTTTGCATTTCCCTTCCTTGAGGTCCATCAAGGCTTGGTGGTGAAGGTGTTGATGTCATGGGGTGCTAACCTTGGCTTGGGTAGTCAAGCTCAATCAACTGTTCTCAAGGTTCCAATGAAGTGGTCTTCTGTTTGATCAACTTTGAGTGATCTTGACTCAATGAGATCACATCATGATTGATGACTCGAAGGCTTGAAATCATACCTTCATGAGATCTATAAAAGCCCTATCACCTTTCAAATCTCAATCAAAATTCATCATCAGCTCCATTCTTACAAATTGCTTTCCAATCATCCTCACTTCCGTCATCTCTGCATAAGTCTTCAGATCTCAAAAAGAATTCTCCTCTCAGCTGCACCTGACCTTGATTGTAAGATTAGATTTGGTTCCCAAGTCCTTCTCAGTTTGTACACCGCAAAGTGAGTACTGGTCTCTTTTTCATCCAGCTGCTCAGTCAATGCTGACCATCTACTTGCTTCCTTACAGAATGAAATTGATCACATACATATTCTTTCTGGGGGCTCAATTCTCACTTTATGGACATGTGATGTCTCAGGGTGACCCAACAGGGTTCTTATGCGACAATCCCGGCCCCAACATAGTCTCATTTGGTGTCTGTGCTACCGATAATCAGAAACCAAAGGACAATCAGCCCCTCATAGCCAGTCTTACCAATGGTGAGTCTTCTTCATAGAAAGCCAAACACACCTACTCTGAGAGCACTGATTGCCTTGATCCCTTGCTCTCTCTCTCTTTCCAGCTACCAATGCAGAACTAACAAAAGCAAATAAGTTTGGAAAGTATGGTCAGTGGAGCTGTGATAGTATAAAACTCACAGTGTCATACTGTTGCAAAACTAGCGCAGTAAGTACTTTTCCTCTCTCCAAGCTTCATATTTGTTCGATGGCTGAGAAGATGATGATGACCATATTCTTTGTGATCTGTTTGTTAAATCAAGGATTTGAAGAAGAAAACAGCTGCAGGCTGTCGCAGACAAATTTCAAGTCCACGAACGGGAGATTAGTATTGAAGAAATCTGTTAGAAAAGAGTCTTACAAATATTCCCAATGGGATTTCACAGTGTATGAGAGCATTGTAAATAGAATGTAGGATATGTTGCCAAAAGACCATAGGGTTTGTCTTACTTGTAAATATCCACAAAAGCCTGTTTAGGTCATCAGTACAGAATGTCAATCAAAACTTGTCTTATTGGAGTTTGAGGAGCCTTTTTGCGTAGCCGAGAAATGAGGATTGCCAGTGGTAGCAAATTGCATATCAGAAATTGAGGTCCATATGTGCTTCCTGTAAAGAGTTCATAATTCTCAGAACCAAGTTTTGATGTACTTCTCTTTCAAGCCTTTGAACACTTCTATGGCTTGAAACAGATCCTCTCAGGTATAAACCCCCCAAAAAGCAGATTTTAATTGCTGATCATACTTTTGCTGGCTTGCAGTCTTCTGAATTATCTTCCGCAAATGCAGTTTACTCTAAACTACATTTTTTTTTTTTTTTTTTTTTTTTTTTTTTTTTTTTTTTTTTTTTTTTTTTTTTTTTTTTTTTAAAGTGCGATTGTTATGACATTACACACTGTTTGTATATAACAAGTTGATCAATCAAACAACAAAATGTGTAAAACTAAACAAAGATCTCTGGACTGTTAGAACAGGAAAGGTATATCCCTGGAAAGAAATGACAAGCTAGGTTTTTGTTATGCACCATAAAACAAAGATAGAGATAGAAACAACTTCTCTATACCCGAGTAAAACCAAAAACATATAGAAACAAAATCAATGAGATTCGACATATCTGGTGATTGTTGAAATTTGTTTAAGAAAAGAAAAAAGTAAATTCAAGCAATCAGTTTTTATAAAATCAAAAATTCCTAAACCTAATTTGTATAGTGACCCAATAAATTATTTCCATCTCCTACGATTTCTAACTTTAATCCACCCCAACTTAGTCGGGCATTCATTATCATTGGGTAGATGATCAAAGGCTTCATCTAAAAGTGAGAAATTTTCCTTTGGGTTTTCCAAGACTTTTTGCTTGTAACAGATGCAGCAATGATAAGTTTCCTCCGCATCTTCGTCCATAATTTTAGGACACTTGTTTGTGTCGTGATCACCTGCGCATCGAGCACACAGAGGTTCATTCTTGCACCAGTTCTGTGTATGACCAAACTTCCAACATTTGTAACATTGACGTGGTTGTTGATGATAAGTTGTTCCTGTAATTTCTATACCTAAGTAAAATAAACTTCCACCTTTTTCTAATTTCTCTGCTAATTTTTTTTCATAAAAATAGATTACTACTGAGCCGTGTTGTTGATTTGCCGAGACTGGATTGCCTAACCATCTTGCCGATGCTACCAGAGAGCTATCAATTCCATTCTCATTCATTAACTTTTCTATATCAGGTCGATTATCCGGTCTAAAACAAATAGGGACTCCATGCAATAAGACTGGATATCTATTCGGAAGTGTCGTCAAATCATTATCTACTAGGTGAGTCCATTGATGCTTATTCTGTAGAAGAGATCTTGCTTCGAGCCTAGTTCCTGTATAGAATAATATATCATTTGAGTTTAGTTTTGCTGCACCTTTAACTCGAACCGGTTTATCATTTAAAGTCATGTTTAAGTTTTGTAATACTGTATTTGTCTTGTCTCTAATCTCAGCTTGTGATAAATCTTTCAACGGAGAGATTCCTGGTCGAGTACGTATCACAAATCTGCCTGATTTGAATTCATTTATAGCTTGTTTTGACGGAAGTATATTTGAGTTCAGATTCGAATTTTGAGTTCCTTTCTTTCCTTTGTTGACAACGTCTGCCCATCGCTGGGCTGGTTGATTGCTAGTGGTTGGAATGATTAGCGGTGGAGGAGAGGTCATTGGAGGTGGTCTTGAACTTAAGCTTTTGATTGTTTTTTCCAAAGTTTCCATCATTCTATGTTGATTTTGAATTGTATTTTGAAGTATGGCCATAGATTCTTGTTGCGAGCTTACGAGATCGGTTAAAGTTTGCCATTCCCATGCTCGCATTGGGGTTCCGTTGTCTCGGTGTTTTTTGATTATGTATTCAGTGAAATCGTATAAACTTCGTTTAAAAATTGTCGGAACTTGTGAGTTTTCCATAGAGACCTCGCTGATATTCGATCCTGTCGGGGGAGGAGGAGGAGGAACGGGAGGCGGAGGGGGATTCGTGAAGGGCATTGACTGATGATTTGCTGGCGAAGCGGTGGAAAAACTCGGAGAATGCGATGGATGATGCGTTCCGCAGTGACTGCGCAATTTTTAACTGTAGTGGTTCGAAGTAGGAAAAGCCCCCCTAAACTACATTAAACGGAAGTTTGGCCACCATCAACTTGAAAAGTGTTAAGGATAACTTATCTTCCAGCAGAAGAACCCAATAAATTAATCAATGAGGAAGAATTTGAATCATCAAAAATGGATCAAAGGATAAGACTAGGATTATATTGTATTTGACCTACAAGTACTGAACCTATATGAAAAGATACATGAAAACCTGATACAATTCTTAACGGGATCACAATTCCCAAACAAACGGTTCTTTCTTTGATACATGATTTTTTAAAAGTTTCAGCAAACATGATCAACGATCAAATCAGAGTGATTCAAAGGTTGACAAAGTTTGAATTCCTAAAAAGATTGAAGATAATCCAAAAGGTGGACCTGAGAAATGATTTAACAAACCTAAGACTAAACCTTTTTTTATTTTGGTCTACTGGGAATTCAAGTCCAGAGAAATGAATTTAAAAAAAAGATTGATTATTTTAATGATCATTCAATATTGATAGTGAAGCAAAGGATCAACTGAGGTCTTTTTATTTGGAAAAAAACAGTTGTTGTAGGAATTTCTTTTTGCTCATTGATGAATTTGTGAGTAAGTGTATTTTGAAATATGTGAAAGGAATGATGACAAAAAGATTACAGTATGAATTGTGATATGACAATTTATATGAAAATTCATTTGTTAATGAAAAAAACAAGAAGAATCAATTTTTTTAAAAAAATGGGTTGGAATCTTAAATTCTCTTATCAAATGAAGAATTGGATCTCAAGAAGATTTTGATTTGAACATTCTGATGACAATTTTAGGTTTCTTGAATCTGTAATTTTATGAGAGTTTTGTAGAGAGGGTATAAGTGATGATATCTTGTAATAATCATTAGTTTCAATCAAGAGTCTACCTTGTGTTGGCCAAGATATCAACAAGGCTCCTTTGACCACCAGGCACAAGAAAGTGTCATTGGTAAATGAAGTACAGTTAATGCATCAAAGTAGCTTTGATTTGATCTCCACTGTTCTATAAATAAATTGGTAACTCTTTGCATTTGTCTTCCTTGAGGTTCATCAAGGCTTGGTGATGAAGGATTGTCAAGGTCATGGGGTGCTAACCTTGGCTTGGGTAGTGATGCTCAATTAACTGTTGTTGAGATTTCAATGAAGTGGTCTTCTGTTTGATCAACTTTGAGTGATCTTGACTTGATAAGATCACATCGTGGTTGATGACTTGAAGGCTTGAAACCATATCTTCATGAGATTTATAAAAGCCCTATCACCTTTCAAATCTCAACCAAGATTCATCATCAGCTCCTGTCTTACAGATTGCTTTCATATCATTCTCACTTCCATCATCTCTGCATAAGTCTTCAGATCTCCAAAAGAATTCTCCTCTCAGCTGCACCTGACCACTGATTGTAAGATTGCATTTGATGCCTAAGTACTTGTCAGTTTGTACACCACAAAGTGAGTACTGGTCTCTTTTTCATTCAGCTCTTTTGTCAATGCTGACCTTCTACTTGCTTCCTTACCCAATGAAATTGATAACATACATATTCTTTTTGGGGGCCAACTTCTCACTTTACGGACATGTGATGTCTCAGGTTGACCCTACAGGGTTCTTATGCGACCATCCTGGCCCCAACATGGTCTTATTTGGTGTCTGTGCTACCAATAATCAGAAACCAAAGAACAATCAGCCCCTCATAGCCAGTCTTACCAATGGTGGGTCTTCTCCATAGAAAGCCAAACACACCCACTTTGAAAGCACTGATTGACTTGATCCCTTGCTCTCTCTCTCTCTAGCTACCAATGCAAAACTGACAAAAGAAAATAAGTTCGGAAAGTATGGCCGGTGGAGCTGTGATAATATAAAACTTACAGTGTCATATTGTTGTAAATCTGCCGCAGTAAGTAATTTTCTGCTCTCCAAGCTTGATAGTTGTTCAATGACTGAGAAAATGATGACTACTATATTATTCTTTGTAATCCTTTTGTTTGATCAAGGATTGAACTAAGAAAACAGCTCAAGGCTGTCACAGACAAGGTTCTATCAATGACGTGAGAAGATATCAAATCAATTCACCGTTAGACACACGATGTGAGAAAGATAAAGGAAAGGGATCATGCAAATGATGAGTAGAATTGGTGAGGAAAAGAGCAACAAGGACATGACAAGTAGTACACTATGGGCCCGTTTACTTAAGCGATTTTTTGTGAAAAATCGCATTTTGTAAATCACAGAAATCGCATTCTGTGAAATGCGTTTGTTTTTTTATTTACAAGCATTCTGTAAATCACAAAATGCTTATAAAAAGACTTTTTTGGGGTCTTTTCAAGAATGCTCTTGTAGCGCATTCTTGTAATCAAAAATCACATTTTGTGATTTCTTCTTTTGTCTCAAATTGGACAAGTCCAATAAATCTTCCTATCCACCATACGAACCTGTCAACACTGTGACCAGTTCATCTTCGACCACTATCTTCGACCACTCCCTTCGACCACTCTCTTCGATCATTCTCTTTGATTGATGATTTGAAATGAAATGATTTGAATGGAATTAGAATTGAAATGACAGGTTTGAAATGATGAGATTTGAAAGCTTTGAACAGCTTTGAAAGCTTTGAGATGGATCGTTGATATCAGATGAAGAGCGATGATCACCTGTCTTAGGGGTGTTCTCAAGGTAATTCTCAAAAAGCTTCTGTTTGTTCGAGTAGATCAATAGGGGAATGAAGGGACTTGGCTCAGAGAAGAATGGCTCATGGATCAAGAATGATCATCTTGATCAATTGCTGAAAACCGTCTCTTAATTGTGGCAAATCAAACTCATTTTGACATCTTTTTTTTTCAAATTGTCAAATTTCCTCAAATTTCACTTTTTTTCAAAAAAACACTTTTCTACATGTAGAAAAGTGTTGTAAGAATATGCGCTTTCTCAGAAAGTGCGTTAAGTAAACGCGCCCTATATATAGTCTAATGTGTACATGTGAAGTCTATCCTATGAGCAATCCAGA
Source organism: Melampsora americana (assembly GCA_022264835.1). NCBI lineage: Eukaryota > Fungi > Basidiomycota > Pucciniomycetes > Pucciniales > Melampsoraceae > Melampsora > Melampsora americana. The sequence continues at coordinate 75,207 of JAIFHY010000101.1, read as the reverse complement.
CCAATGATAATTCAACTATGCTTAGCCAGCCTCACTGATCTAGGCTATGCCCTGATGATGAGATCACAGACCTGATTATCTGCTGGACCACTCTGTAATGTGCAATGCACATGAGAATCAATATCTTATGCAAAGGAGGATCTGGGTTCTAGAAGCCCTATATGTTGTAGAGTTTTGTATATAAAGATTATGTTTTGTTGTTTTCTATTTTTCTTTTCCTTATCAAATTCTTTTGTGAATACAATCATTCATCTTTGTTTCTTATAACCGGAGCAAACATCATTCTAGATTCACTCTTCCTGAGGGAATTTATCATATAATTCTCAGTATAACACAGACCAGTACATAACAACTTGATCAGTTTTATATATATCTTCTTCAAAAGCTTATAAATCATCTTTAGAACTCCTGTGGCGGTTCCATGAGCTTTAAAGCTTGCAAGCATCCTCATAAATCATATACAAATAAAAATCATATCCTCAACTTAAAATTAAAAATTATCTTAAAAATTATCTTGTTCATTGATTAAATAAAACATCATTATTAAGCATAGCATTATTAAGCATAACTCATAAAAATAACATCTCACATCAAATAGACATTTTGTTTGTCTTTTCTTTTCTTTTCTCAATTTCTCTTATTTTTTATAACAATAACATCTGACATCAAATGGACATTTAAGCAAGTAAAGTCTTCCAGCAATGAAAGGTCTCCTGGTTGCCTAAAGATTAAGTTATCATCAACCCAACAGAAAATCTTCTTCACATTCAACAACTGTTCCATCAGGATTTTCCAAACATGAGCTGGAGCCCCCAAAACTCCACAGCTTGCAACTCCACCAAAACCCACTGCTGAGTCTACCCAAACTCTGCCTTGAAATTCTAATATACACAAGGACCTTCTCTGACTAGGGTGTACTGGTAGTTGACGATAAGCCTTCTGCCAATTAAAAATTGCCAAGTCCCATTCCCCCGGGTTATCTTGGAAGAAAACTGCCATCTTATCAAAATTAACCCAGTAAGTCCCAAAGTTTAGCTTGTTCACAAAGTAGTTTACTGATGGTAAACCACCTACGTTCTTTGGGAATGAAAGATCATTCACCATCCTAATTGACCCATCCCCATTTACAGCACTCCCCATTGGATTTGACCTAAAGAACCCAAGCTGCCGGAATACTTTGTCATGGGTAAATGGACCTGCCATTCTACCTGCCTTCAGCTCTTTCTTCAATGTCACTTCTATCTGATCCTTTGCTAGCAACACTGACCTATGATTCTCTGGTGTGTACCAAGGTAAGCCTTCTATTTCATGTTGAGAAATCCCTAGGCAGAAACCATTTCCAAACCCTTCTGTAATATAAGGTATATCTTCCTCCATTCTTGCTTCTTTCATTGACACTGGCCATTCTTTGATCACCATCCTACACAACACGGGGCCTGGCCAGACATTTCTAACAGGGACTGCAAAGGTCTCCCTCTGTCAAAATGGTATTGGTTCTTTCTGCTTCATCTCCTCATCTCCTACAACTCCTTTATCCAAGTCCAAGCTGTTTGACATCTCTCCCAATTCCTCTTTACCAACTGCTTCACCAAATCCTATCATCCCTCTTATCTTGCTTTTCATAGTCTGGATTTCCAACTCCAAGACCACCATTTTGTTACTCCTCACAGAAGGGGAATATTCAACTAAATGATGTAACATATTTTAGAATTTTGTCAAACTTGTAACAACACCAACACTAATCACAAGCTATTGTGTACCACTACATGAAGAGTTGGGCCCAGACAAAAGTACAAACAGATAGAATAGAAAAATCATCACAATTTATCACAATCCCATCAATACAAATCCCCCCAATACAACTGACACAAGATACTCTGTCAATACTACTGACTAAGATAGTTCTCTTTAAATTATTTTTTTTGCACATACTCACTTACTTTGTGCTTCAACATTGTTTGGCTTCTATGCCACTGTGTTCTACCCTTGCTTTGTGTTCTTATCATCATAGATATATGGCCTAGCTCCCTGTTGGTTTGAGGACAACACCACTGCCTGGTGGGTATCCATTCCGTGAACTTCATAGCCCATCTTGACATTGCAATCAAACTGATAGGGATGCTGAAGTATTCCTCTGCTGATAAAACTTTTTATTTCCATTTCCCCTCTTACCACAGCTTGCAAACGGCGCTAACTCAGCTGCCTTCTCCAACACCACTGGGGCTGGTGTCACACCCACCAATTGTCTACCAGTTGGAAGATTAAAACCAAATTGTGGGCCACCAGGTGCATACAGGTTATCAACATATTGTAAATCTTCTGCCCGTTCTGCTTTGAACCTGGCTTTATCCACTACCAAGGACTGAAGGCCATTTGATATTTTCAATACGTCTTTCAATACCACCTTTCCTTTTGCTTTTCACTTGAATAACTTTCTGCGTCTAAAGATCACTGTCATGACTTTCAGATGATAACACAGACCTATCATCCAGCAATTACACAACTTCTTCAACTCTGTTACTATCTTGTGCTTCAAAATATAATCAGCATACATGTCTGAACCATAAATCTCCCTAGCATAGTGCTCCTCTAAATCACACATCTCAATAAAGTCTCCATATGTAAGTTGTTTCTCTAATAGTTTCAACAATGTTTTAGACATGTCTGATTTATTTTTGACTTTCTGATCACCATCTTCATCATGATAACTTTCTAACAAAGGCATGTTGAATAGTGTCAATGGAATGTATAAGCGTAGCTTCTTAAAGCCTTTGATCCATTTATCAGGTAAGTCTGGTAAGTCTGCTGACTTGAAATCTGTTATATCATAACCTAATTCCGCCTTCTCAATGTCCAAAGAATCATCCAAGCTTCCATATTCTGATGAACTGTCACTTGATGATGATGAATCCAAGCTAGACGGAGAAATAGATTCTGACAATCTAATTTTCTTCAAAGCCCGATTCTTTTTCTTCTTTTTTAACTTTGACTTTGATGTTTCTGAATCATTGGACGGTGACATGTCACCTCGCTTCTTTTCCCTAGGTTTTGGATCATTCTCTGTTTCTGATGAAGATATTGAGCAGTCACTTGGTGCGTCCTTCTTCTTTCCCTTTGTGCTCTTTTTTGTCTTCTTCACAACTTTCTCCTTAACCACTAAGTCTGGCTCTACTACCTGGATCTGACGACCAGGTACCGGTTGATTACCTGCAATTGAGGCCAACAATTGGCTCAAGTCTTCAACATTTGAAGTAGAACTCTTTACTTGATTTTTTTTATTGGGAACTGGAAAATTGCCCTTATCATACTCCATCAACACTATTGAACCAAAAGTTAAATTGAACTCGTCTATTAATTGACCTCCCTCCGGACCATTATTAGTGTCCAAGGCCTGGGTCAGAGCTTCTAGCAATGATCTACTATGTGGTTTTGGTTCTTTGCCGTGTGGCTCTCTAAGGGCTTTACATGAGTTAATCCAAAAGGATAAATTATGTAAGTATCTGTTCTTCTAAACCTCAACTTTTAGTGCAAACACTAATAATTCCAATCTATACAGCGCATAAAGCAGCTTCCAACTGAATGAACCTAAGGTAAACATTCTTGACACCTAGCATCTTAGGTTGGTATAATTACGGTACTCAAAGTAACTACAGTTGTTATCACGTAGTCCCAACCACGCGCGTGCCCGCAAAAGTTGAAATTTACCGACCCGAGTCTTCTCACTTGCCCCAAGGTGTCGGTTGGGGCTGTATAGTCATTTTTGGGACACTAGAAGGCGGTTAGTGTGGCAAATGACTTTTTCAGCCGATGTGGCCAGCCAATTTTTTTTTCAAAGTGTATTCCCATATATTTCGGACAATATGGGTTTATAGTGTACTTATGGGTCTATGGTATGGGTTTATAACGTACTTATGGGTCTAAGGTATGGGTTTCCACAGTGCTTATGGCTCTCGCAGGGCTCAGTTTGGCTCATCTTGAGCGCTCAAGGGAAGGATTCAGAAAGTCTTTATTTCATGTATGATATCTTGTATCGCTTGCGTGTATAGTGTGTAGATAACATAATTGGAAGCAGAAGAGGAAATAAAAAAAATTGTATTGATTGTAAGACATGAATTGGATCAGTTGTTTGAGGCCCCGTTTGGTATGGCTTACAAAAGCGGGGCAAAATAGATGATTTTTTAAAAATAATCTATTTTTTGCATTTTCAAAATTTCCCGTTTGGTATACAGTTTGCCCCTCTTTTTAAAATGTTTTTCACGTTAAATAATACATTAATCAGGCCAATAATTTGATTTTTTGAAAGCTGCCCTCGACCAGCTTTCAAATTATCCGGAATAATCTATTACACAATTGTATAATTGATTATTCTGTAACGCATTTATAAACAGTGTACGCTATACCAAACGGGGCCTGAGTCGATCTCATTGATTGGTTGACAAATGAAGGCAAAGTCCATTGCAGCCTTTTGAGCAACACATTGGTGGGATTGATATTGTTTGGTGTTGGCCAATGTGTTAGCTTGAGTCCCTGTGAAGCCTTGGCTATAGCAAAGGTGTCAGTATTGGAGAAAAAAAACAGATGAAAGCTTACCAATAAACATCCATCTGGAAATCAATCTTTCAAAAATACTTTCGAATCGGTGTGACTGGACAAGACGTCCAAACCTTCTCAAATAGCGCTTTAGATTCCTCAAAAGATTTACAAAGATGGCTGCTTTTTTGATACTCTGATATCAACAATAGTCAGTTGATGAAGTGAGAGACAAACTTAATAAAGAAACTTACTGTGTTTTATATAAGACCAATATATTTCGATTGGATTAAGCTCACAATGGAATTTGTGAAGAAAAAGACAAACATGACCAGCATCTTCTATGACGGTCTGAAGCAAAGGCTTCTCGTTTGCAAAGTTGGATTGGAGGCTTAGTATTTTGGAAGCACAGCACGCCGGATTGTCTTCTTCAAACGTCGGAGGTATCACTTGGCCTCCATTTTGATACGCATCCTGAGCTTCTTTCTTGCGCCTCAATCAACTTTTGCAAGCGATTTGATCACGTTTAGTTGCTGACATTTGACAATCTGCACACTGAAAAACTGGCCTTTGGTCTTGTTCCTTTGACTTTTTTACATACCATTCCCACAAGCCTCGCTCTGAAAGCAAACACCGCACCCCCTTAACTTTGCTAGCAAACTGAGGATGATCTTGAGGGTATACCATGGATTGTGGCTGGCCTTGAAGTTTGGCTGGAATCCTAGGATCATCGGTTGGGATGATTGTATCGCGTAAAGGATTCTTCTGGCCCCCAGGATCAAAGTTCATAAGTGAGACCCAAAGAGCCGAAGGACCATAAGAGGCGTGCGCAGATGAGCAGTCAAAAATAAATACTCCCTGAGCATCAGGGAAGAGGTAGTCAAAGATCGGGAGGGCTCATGTCTTGACCTGTTTGATGAGCTGGGCACAGTCCCACTACTTATCAGCATTGGCCCCAGGATAAGTGATGATGGCAGCGTCACTGAAGGTAAGTGGAGGGGAAGATCCAGCTGCTTTCACATCTTCAGGTGTGATAACCAATTGGCCAGTGCTAGTTGCTTTGACGATCCAGTCAGAGTTGTGAATGAGGCGCCCTTGAGACTTCTTTCGTAATTCAGTGGTGTTATTGGTAAGCCAAGCAAGTCGGGGACGTTCGTTTGCGTGTACGGTGGACTTGTCGTGGAAAAGGAAGATGGTTTCCTTCTGGCCGTTTAACTTATTGGGGTCGACTTCGATGGACTGGTCAAGCTTGTCGCCAACAAACTCACGTGATCGCTCCTGAAGCTCCGCAAACCTTTTGAGGTATTTCTGGCGATACTGAACAACATCAGGACGTTCATGACCGTTGTGACATAAACCCTTGCTGTACTCGCGCGCTTGGAATCCTAATCGGCGAAGCCATTGGTAACAAGTGACAACAGATACCTTCTTGTCGTAACCAAACTCGGGTAGAACAACAGTGTTTGCATGGTCACACATTTTGGGCGGTGAGAGCTGTTGAACAAAATTAAGACAGACATTAAAAAGATGAAGAAAACAGATATTAAAAATAAGAAGAAAAGAATGATGATAAATATGATAAAAGGCTTACCTTGCCAGGCTTTGTAGCCACTGCCCAAGATTTAAGGGCATCAAAGACTTGCTTGTCTTTAAGCAGTGAGGCACGGGATGAATGATGTCCACGTTGGCTCATCTTCAACATCTTGAACTTGAGGATGTGGCCGGCTTGTTCACGGATTGTCTTTGCTCGGCTAACTCCACTTGTTGCTTTTCTATTTGATTGGTCACGGCGAACGGAAGAAGATGCTGTGAGAAAGGAAGCGGTGACAGCTGGAGAGGGTACACCTTTCATCGTAAGCTCAAGTAGTTTACTATTGTATTCTCGAAGATTGCCAATCATTTGATTGGTTTTTGGGTTGTTCGGAGTGTTGCTTGAAACATATTTGATGGCCAATTCTAATTTTTTGAAATAATCTTGAGAATTGTTCTTAAATTTATCAGATTGTGAAGGTGTTACAGTCTGTGATTTGCAATAATGATCAACACATTGGTCAATCCATCAATCCTGTGCTGCAGCAAGATTGGGGTCAAAAGTAGATGGTGGAGTGATCAAATCGGAAGGAAAGTCATCATCAGTAAGGGGCTTGTTTCCAGTTGGAGAATCGATTTGGGGCTCAGAAGCTTCAAGATGATCATGATTGTCAGAAAGAGTTGAGGAGGGAGGGGGAGAGACATTGGATTTGGCTTGGTTCATCCAGTTGGACATGCAGTTATTGTTCTTTCCAAGAGCTGCTTCACGTTTTTTCTTGCGACTGGATTGTGTTTGTCTTGACTCAATGGCCGGTTTACCCTTGGCAATTCCAGGTTCAAATCAAGGCTTCTTGTAACCGTTCAAGATGGATCCAGTTTTTGTTTTTTGTTTTCAAAGAGTAGGTTCAGGTGGACACTTTTGAGTAAAAACCGGATAGCAGATGTTTCTGACAAGTTCTGGATGGAGTTCTTCTTTGTCGGATGAGTCTGCAATATCACTCTGAGCGTAAATGTGCATTTCTAAAGGATCTAAGTCCTCCTCTTCTTCTTGATGATCCATATCAATTGGAACCCAATAAGGCTCTGGTGGATGGTTTGAAATCAAAGGTGGTGGAGTTGGTGAAGAGCAATCTTCTGGTAAATTATCTAAAGTCATCTGAGTACGCATTGATTCTAAATGTGATTCATATTCTAATTGTAAATTACCAGTAAAACTTTGAGACAATTTGAGAATGGGGGAGGGGCTTTGCTCTGAATTGGATCGAAGGCTGATTTTAAGATGATCTTGAGTTGAATTAACTTCAGGAGACAAAGGGCGTTCTGATGAAATTCCCAAATTAGTCGGAGTTATTGCTGTAAGGTTTGCCTTGCTTTGGGCCTTCCTATAGGACTTCCACCGTTTACTTTGAGCACGTGATGCGTTGTTTTTCCTTGGCATTTGAATGATCAATAAGGCAGTGCTGGTGGGGTTAAAGGCAGTGCTGGTGGGGATAAAGGCTGTGTGCTGGGAGTTTGAGTGGTTGATTTGAGGTATATCGATATCGTTGAGGTGGGGAGAGTTTTGACTGTACAAAGTATAGCAAAGCAAAAAAAAATTGCTGGTCAGACCCCCCCAACATTTCGGACCGGAGCCGGCTCCGGGGCTGGTTTGGGTAATTTTGTGGTTGGGACTACGTGATAACAACTGTATGTACGCGTACATATGTACGCATACATAGTTTTTTTGCACTTTTTGAAAACTATGCACGACCGGAAAAAGTATACATCGGCATTGGCAAAACCTGCAACTGTATCAAAATTTCTGCCTCATAACCACCCAACCTACACACCCACCATGTCCAATAGCTTTGGCAAGCTCAAGTGTTACCTCCTGCCTTAGGCCAGCACGAGACATGAAGCAAAGTATGTCAAGAGAGATGCTGAGGACGGGAAAAGTATGTATGGGGTCCTCAAAGCTACATAGTTCTTTACCACAACATACTTTTTTTTCCCCACCAAAAAAAAATTCAAAAAACTATGTATGCATACATATGTACGCGTACATAGTTACTTTTAGTACCGTAAATATAGAAGGGTGTGCCAGTTACATATCAATAAGTAAGCTGGACACAACCAAGCCTAATGGGCGCATGAAGCAGGACCATCTAGGCACATTCTTTCTAACCAAATCAACTCGGTATATGACACTAAAGTTGCACATATTTGGGGGACTCAAGACTATTAGGTTCGAGGAACCTTTTTGAAAAACCTACTTTTTAGACCAATCTAGGTTTCTCATCAAGTAGGTTTTTTTTGTCCCGTTTCTGGCTGCCGGTATAAAACCTTATCCCTCTGCATGCCTTTCATCCCTGTCTCATACCCACTATGGCTGATACCCCTCCGTCGGAGGTCCGAGATCACTTGGGCCCGGGTGCCTACACAAGGCATGGTGGTCGAGTGAGCAAGATCGAGATGCCAAAGGGGGTAGGAGGGCGGCTAATATAAGTATGGGATCCTCAAAGCTAAAAACTAAGTGCTAGAAACCTAGTTTTTTTTTACCGCAAAAACAAAAACCTTTAAAGTAGGTTTTTCAAAAAGGTTCCTCGAACCTAATAGTTTTGAGTCCCCCAAACATCCTCTCAGTGCACTAAGCAACTGGAGGTCTTGACCAAGTCAAGGTTGACCAATGTACCTGAAGGAAGAATGTAGGAGAGACAACACGTAATCATTCAAGACTTACCCTTCATAGGTATGCCATCTACTGCACCCTCTTTGTTCTTTCCTTTGATGTTTCTTGCCGACGTCTCTCTTCTTCTCTTCTCTAACTTCTCTAATTCTTTCTTCTTAAGCTTCAAAGCTTTCACATCCTGAGTATCAGACTCCGTATTAGACTCTAAGCAATCCTCAGCTTCTTCGACATCTCCAACTATTGCTTGATCTTCATTCTCTTTCTCAACTACTTGCCTGCCTTGGCCCTTCCCATCTTCCAGAGTAGGTCGTTCGAGCGAATCCCCGGCGATTATCTCATGTATTCCTGACGTATTGTCTCCTCCTGTGCTCGGGGCTCTCGATTCTGCTCTTCCGCTGTTTCTTCAGCTTGTTCTTTCCCTTTAGCCAACTGACCTGCCTTCTTATCTTTTGCTTGCCTTGATGAAGAACCCATCTCTTTTAGACGACTTTTATTCTCTATCATTTTATTCTTCTGAGTTTTGTTCATCCAAGAAAAAATTGATAAAAAGAGAACGAAATTAACTAAGAAATTAAACAACTTTGTTAACAACTTTGTTAACAAAGTTTGTTAAAATTTCATTTTCGAACGCTAAAAAGCTAAAGACGGATTGGAGACAATAAAAAGGAATTATCCAAGATGAGAGAGAGAGTCTTGGAAGAATTCTCAGTGAGGAGAGAGGATCTTTTTTCCTCTTCTAGGAGGGGCCACGAGTCATCTCCCGCTCTCCGGCCCCGAGTCAATCCTCTCCGATTTCTCTCCTCACTTGTCTACATGTCCACCCTCACTATTGGACTATAGGTTACCGTCGCAGGCTTGGGGGTACTACCTTTGCTAAAATTGTTGACCGGGTGACCGCAACAAGAAAGAGATTTGATCTCAAATTTGGCCGCAGCCTGCTGCGAACCTGCTGCGCAGCTCACCAAAAGCCATATCCGGTGCAGAACAACAAAAATTTTCCCTCCTGACTGGATCCGGTAACCGACTTAAAGCCTCATTTCCTCGAATCAACATGGTTTTGAATGAGCACATCAATCCCCTCTTCATGTCTTCTCAACGTCAATCCACTCCACCTCCAGACCCATGCAATGTGGTCGATTTGACTCAGGTACGCTTCCATCTTTCCCTGTTTTTGCTTCACTTTTCTCTTCTCTCTATGACCTCGGCGGCTTGTTGGCTGATTTCTCATTTCCCCAGAGGTCACCAATGGCACCTGACATAGGACAACTCGACCCCAATAAGGACCCCAACTTTGTTTTCTACTTCGACAGCGAATTCTACGTACCCGATAAGGAGGAAAAGTCGGGTTATGGGCTTTTCAAGGGGACCCACTGCAAGGTGAACTGGGATTCGACACAGTTTGATTTGAAAGGACTCATGGCCGCATGTGCCAAAGCGGCGAAGAACGACGATACCGGGAAATCGATGACCACGGTGATCCGGAAGTCCATTTCCAAGGACTCAGGAAAGTGGACCGCTTACATCAGTAAAACGAAGACTTTCCCTAAAGCAAAAATCAACAGTCGCCAGTTGTTGACTCCAGAAAACATTCGAACATGGGTTGAAGAAGCCCATGCCCACTATCCCCTCAAGGAAGCTGGAATCACCTATGTGGCTCTTCATCCGGACAAAATTAAGGCACAGCAAAAAAAGGTGAGCCCCAATTTTATATTTCATCCTGATTTCCAAACTGATCCCATTGATCATTCAAGGCTGCTCGAGTTGAAGCAATTACGGCCTTGGCAGAGCGCAACGAAGCGGATCGCGCGGAGCGCAAACGTAAACTGAGACCATCAACCCAAACTCAGGCGGACCATTCGGATTCGGAGAAAGATGAGCCTGCAAACGTAAGTCGTTCCTTCAAGCCGTTTGTTTCTTGGATGTCACCTTAACTGTAGATCAAGCTGATGCACAACCCCTTGTGTAGTATTTCTCGGACGATGGCAACTCCGTCTCCACAAACGACTCGGAGAAGTGCCCTGATAACGCTTGGGCAAGCGAGCTTGTGAAGCACCATAAGCTAGATGTCAATTACGATGACAACTATGCTCCGATAGTCGATCCGACCAATCCCCGTCGATATTTCGCCTTGACCCTGGCCAAAGCGATGGAGTGGGCCAAATGCCGAGTAAGTCCAAGCTCTGGCTAATAATCTCGAGATTATCAGCTTACACCGTGCTTTTAGAACAACGATGAGGTCGATTTTGATCATCCTCCGGCGCATATGAAGTACGATCTCATCAAGAAAGCCGACAAGGCGCCGAAAGACACGCCACCGGCCAGCGGCCAGCCGTTCGATGCCTCGGCAATCACCAACCTTTTGGTTGGTGTGGTCGGAGCGATCGCAACGGCTCACTCACCTCAAAAACCGACTTCGACTCCGGCGGCCGAAATCAAGGAACCTGAGCACCATCAGGGTCCTTCTAACCAAACCGCGCCAACCACCGCCTCTCCTCCCCCCTCATCTTCACCCCCAATCGTCTATGACCCTGCCGGACCGAACGGTATTGACGACTTCCTCGAATTTTGTCGCTTGCCCCCCAACATATATACGCAGACCAGGAAGCTTTTAATAGATGCTGGAGTGAGTGACCACAGACATATCAACAAGGATGATCTGTCTCGAGAAGAACTTACTGCAAAAGGCCTCAACAAAATCGCCATTAACACCCTCTACACCAACGCGACCAAGTACAAAAAAAGATGCATCGCGCAGAGAAGGCTGCTTCGTCAGTCTCGATGATTGCCTTCACGGACCATTTAGACCTTTGAGGATCTTCTTGATTTTCCTTTTTTTCTGTTTCTATTGGTTTTTTTTTGTTTTCTTTTGTCACTCACTACAACTCTAAGATGAATGTAAAAGTTGTAACTACAACACTAAGATGAATGAGGCAATTGAAAGAAAACAACAAGTATTTTGACTTATATAAAATAAAACTTGAGAAAAATTAAGAAAGAAAAATTAAGACTCGAACGATTAAAAAATTTTTTCTCTAAATCGATCGATTTAGAGAAAAAATCACAAAGATTCGAAATGAGTCTCATTTGATCCATGATCTCCTCTTGGTGCGCGTGAACGTCAAGTGCACAAAGAGGCCTTCACGTGGCCATTTTGTTCTTTCTCACCGGTTTTTTTTTTCAATTTGTTCACACCGAATTTTTATTTTTGATTTGGAAGGCAAAGTGCATTCTCATTTCAACCAAGTACAACACAATACAAGCCTATATTCAAACCCAATATACCAAAGATGACTAGAAAGATCCAAGAAAGACATACATGACAAGAAAAAAGACAATCTGAGATAAAAAAAGGAATACCAAAGAGACAAAATGAGATGAAAAAAGGAAATCGAAAAAAAAGAAATAAAATATGATTTCGGATTCGAGAATCCGAATCGGTTTCGAGAATCCAAATTAGGCATGTATGTCTTCAGACATGCGATACCCAGAGCGGCGGTAAAGTTTGTTGGTTAAGGTGGCATGGAATGTTTCCAATGCTGCCTTACGGATGGGTTCCTTGGGATTCCTAGTACCTGACAAAATTTGCGAGCGTCGAAGGCGGTATTTGAGCACGTTGAATCCGAGTTCGATTGGATTCAACTCGGGGCAATATGCAGGTAAATAGCGGAGGAGAACACCTACCATCCAGCCCAATTAGTTAGTATGGTGGTAATTTGGGATTCTGTTCGCCAGATAAAGAACGACTGTGACATACCTGAACTGTCACAAAGGTCGCGAATGCGGCCACCATGATGGATCGACGCATTATCCAAAACCAGGATGCTGTTGGGACCTGGGTAGGGATTCATGCGGGGGAGCTGACGATCGATGCAAGCGGTCAGTAAGCTGATAGGTGTGATACAGGATGTGTAGAAAACAACTTACCAAGTTGTATTCTAGAAAACGTTCAAACCGTTTTCTTTTAATCGATCCCTCGACGACTGATAGAGCCAGTATTCCGCGGTAACTGATTGCAGGGAGGAGGGAAAAGCGAGTCCGGTGGATCTTGGGCACATTGCGACTAGTTCGCATCCCAATTTTCGCTCGCTGACGCACTCGGAGGAGATCGCGGCCGCAAATGGCACTCTCGTCTGACGTAAAAAGAAAGAAACATAAGCACTGAGTTAAAATGAAAGATGAGAAAGAGGGTAAGGTACTCACCAGTGAATACCATGAAATGAGCGGGGATGTTCATATGTTCATGCATCCATTGTAGTTTGGCCCAGATATTCTTCCGAACGTTGCTCACCGCGGCTTTCTTCAGACTGATCAGTAGGCGAGAGCGTAACTCAAGCTGAATGGTACTTTGCGAAGGCATCTTCCCGTGTGCGTCGTATAGCTTTTCCCGTATCTCGTCCAGGAATAGCGAAGGGCTTTCATCGATGATGCCTTCCATGAATTGACGGTCGTGGTTATTCAAGAGTCGGCGTCGACCCCTTTGCTCGTAGTCATAAGGATCGCGGATGACTGCTCGGGTGTGACGGTAAAGATTCATCCATCGCCGGAAAGATCGTTCGGAGATCGGCCGTTTGAGCCGACGTCGTATGACGGACATGGGAAGTCCTCGTAGTCGCCAACACACCGCCAGGACTTTGATATCGGCTGAATAATGTCGAAACGCCATGAAGGGTTGTTGGGTTCGAGGTGGTCGTGATTGGAAAAAAGGGAAGGGGTGGTGAGGTTGAGGTTGAGGTTGAGGTGGTGGTGATTAGATCGACGTTACTGTCCGGGGCCCTAATTCCGATTTTGGTCTGCACCGGATATGGCTTTTGGTGAGCTGCGCAGCAGGTTCGCAGCAGGCTGCGGCCAAATTTGAGATCAAATCTCTTTCTTGTTGCGGTCACCCGGTCAACAATTTTAGCAAAGGTAGTAATCTCTCAATTAAATATCTCGATCTTTGATTTCCGAAGGAAACATCTCACCAAATTTCAAATCAATTCCATCATTTATCTTACCTATGTACTTGCTCAATCAATCTTCCAATGTTCGCTAACCAAACCATAAGAGTTCGCTCTAAATCCCTGCCTGATCCCCACAAGAAGTGGACGCTCGCAAGGATCGAGTTATTCTCGATCAACTCAATACTTCAGGCCAAGTGACAACATATAGATCCTCTCGACCAATCTTTTAACTGCTAACCTGGTTTACAGCGAGAAATCGCGAGAAAAATAAACCGAGGTTTTCTCCAGAAGTGTGAGACAGTTTTTTGGTATACCAGACTCAAGGGAGTGGCTTTCCCGATTTTTACTTGGCTGGAGACACAGGTATGACAGTGCTTATAGAAAAAGCCAATCAAAAATTAAGCATATGAAAGAAATCTCATTTTTTTTGTTCGGATCGAAGTGCATTTCCATTATCAAGAATGTTTACAATCTGCTTCTTGAACCCCGGTCCTTATGAACGACCAAAGAGTGGGGTTGGTTTCTGCTAGATCCACAGATCCAATAATCATGTAGAGCAAACTCCCGATAGCGAGCAAGAATGAAGCACATCAAAGTTGGCTATATCTTCGAGCTCCGATGAAGACCGGGCAGGCTACTTCTGATACAGAGGTCGAGAGCTTACTCGTTTCTACTCACAACTGTGCCATTAACAAAAATGGAGATCTATCTCTCATGTTTGAACATGAATTGTGCTCTCCATAGGAACAAGAAATCAGCTTCATTCCCAACCTGGTTCTTCAGGCTTGTTTCGAGTCAGGTACCTTTTTTCATCTTTCCCACTTGTCTGCATACATTTTGCTTGGCTTTTTAAAGAGTCAAGATCACTCTATGGGACCATGAACTGTGTAAGCGTCTCGAAAAGAGGATGTATCATTGGTTTAGTTTCTTCTATCCTCACGTTTTTACAGCTCTGATGGAAGACAATCCCTATCTTTGTTATCATACTGTCATTAGTCTAATTTTGCTTTCAAAACCACATCTTTGGAGATCTTGGCTCAGCGTGAGATCAAAGGACAAGTTGCTGTTACATACATCTTGCGCGATGTCTAAAGTAAGTCTCAATGCATTCAGAGACTATCTGAAATCGATCATCTTCGGTCATTCAAACCTGATACCACTTCTTTCGGCTGAAGAGGGGAAGACAGAGAAGTGCTGAAAGCAGTTACGCTCGCTGAGAACCGACCTAAGGGGTTCATGAAAATCTAAATTGAATCGTACCTTGGTGTATATTCCATTGAGTGCATCAAGGCTAAGATCCGAAAGGGATAGTGGAAGAAAATAGGTTTTGTCGGGAATAGTTTCCTTATGGAAAAGTACTTATGAAGACGTGCTAACACGGACGCTTTAACTATATCTACATGCGTTTCAGTCTCTACGTGCTTTTAAGAATACGCTTCTTGGAGGTATCCTTTATCAGCCACCAACAGGCTGACAATCGAATTTTGATAAACATGTACATTTTTGAACATTCGACTGCCCTCTCGCAAATCAATTTAGAATCATCATGAAGAGTGTTTTCTACAGAGTAAGTATAGATTTTAACGTCGATCTGCGCGCATTGGCGATTCAAGTGTTCAGTCAGTACAGGAGCGTTGCGACTGTGCAAAGGAACTTTTGTCATAACGGGATGATAATCTATGCTACATCTTCACCATGTTCCTCTGGGAGAGTTCAGTGCATCGATAAGCATTGTCTCTGTCGGGGGGCTAGACCTGATCAAGCTAGGAATACAGTTCATTCGTTTTTAGCAACCCAACCAAACTCTGAAACGTTGAAGCGGTCGTATATCTGTCAGCATTTCTGAAGAATTCAAATTGACATAGAAGTGCGGGAGAGAAATACCGGGTCCCTTTCGACTACCGCGTAACATACAAAGATCGCCATTATCGATAATGTGTGTACATTTTTGTTGCATTTAGCAAAAGCTCACTTTGAATTTTTCGCTGCTTTTTGGTTTTATAAGCTGATCATCCTAGAATCAAGATCAGCATTTACCTGTGTATATATACTCTCATAGTCAAGATTTCTAGGACCCGTCTGCATATCACTGCTCACGTATCTTTCTACGATATCTCCCTCCTGCTTGTACTGTCTGCACAATCAACGAATTCCTTTATCACATCTTCTTGCTTACCCAAAACTAGCGCCCAACATGATGAAAACCTATCATTCTTCCAGTTTCAACACCTTTTACACCGCTCCATCGAGACCTCCATCGATACTAGATTGCGCTCCTCGATATTCTCAAGAAAAACCCTCAAACCATGGAAAATCAATAGCTGAAGACTTTGAAAATTTTAATTTGCTTGGATCTGGTGGATTCTCTGCAGTTTACAGGGCTAAATCAAAGAAAGATCAAAATCACTATGCAATTAAAGTTATCGAGAAACACATTTGTCAACGCAAAATGGTTATGAATGAAATCAATTTACTTGAAGATCTACATCATCCTTCCATCATAGGTTATTCTCACTATTATCAAACAGATTTACAATATCATCTTATTTTCGAACTCGCATCTGGTGGAGATTTTAGAAGCAAAACCCCTTTCTCTGAAAAACAAGCCAAAGTTTATATTAAGAATTTAGCTGAAGCGATCGAATACTTACACCGAAACAATATCATTCATCGAGATCTCAAACTTGAAAACGTTCTTCTCACTTCTGACAATCAAATTAAATTGGCAGACTTTGGACTTGCTACGAAGACTAAGTCTGGATGGGCCAAGGGTAACTGTGGGACTCGGTTTGCACGAGCGCCGGAGGTGATTGAAGGCGGTCCATATACATCTGCCATTGATTGGTGGGGTCTTGGAATTATATTATACGAGATGGTGATGGACAGACAGCCTTTTTATTCACGTATGTCTTTTTCTCGCTCAATCTCTTGTTTATATATCTTCCCTTGTAGTAACTGATATCCTCTTCACATCTTGACAGCCACTCGTGATGGATTAGAATATCAAATTAAATATGTTGAAGTGAAGTTTTCACCAGCAGTTTCTCCCGAGTTCTGTAGATTGGTAAATTCGTTGTTGAAGAAAGAT
This sequence comes from Melampsora americana, assembly GCA_022264835.1. Classification (NCBI taxonomy): domain Eukaryota; kingdom Fungi; phylum Basidiomycota; class Pucciniomycetes; order Pucciniales; family Melampsoraceae; genus Melampsora; species Melampsora americana. Next base: position 58,451 of record JAIFHY010000101.1, on the reverse strand, counting down.
CCTAGGGATCGAGTGAACTGTATAGAAAATTTTTTGGAGCAAGATTTCTTCAGTGATGTGGTTTCTAACTTATCAAAAAGATTTTGATTCACCTTGAATTTTGGTTTGTTGGTTGGCCTCTTTTTTAAGTTCCGGGATTCTTGGTCTCCTGTGTAGATAAAAAGATTAAGACTCCTCTTACATATTGTAATCTTGTAATCATACCCAGTTTATAACGTCTGTGGTTCAATGTAGCTGAAGATTGATATCAAATGAATTTCCGCAAGGAATTGCGCGCATGACTGAGTGTTGAACATGCCTCTCTCACAAAAAAATATTATCTTTGCAGCCCCATATATCACCCCCTGGATTGCTACTTAATGTATCAACACAACACTCAAACCTATCACGAAGCCTCCTCCTGGTTCATGTTTTGTAGACTATATACCAAATCTGACAACTAAAGAGACACATTCAGGAGTGGTTGCAATAATTAGGAAGCTGGACAAACCACTGTTGTAAAAACTTGTTGTATGTTCGGTCATACGATGTCCTACTGTCAAAGTGACCCTTCATGTAGTAGACGGTGCCCCATTGGTAAATCATCTTAGAGATGCGAAAACTCACATTTTGCACCTTTTATTGTTTTGGGAAGTCAACCTGATGAGTTATTAAGTCATACAAAAATCCCTCGGCCTGATGAGATACTTGAATGTTTCAAACATGGCGATATACGTTCGGTACAAGCTTTGAGGGAAGTAAACAACTTTTTGCTTAGGAAATAGACAAATGTTTCACCCAATCATGACACAACATTTGCAAGACACACGAACACTTCTTGACCTACAAAGAAAAACAACAATAACTCAAGTTTTTGAATTCAAGCAAGGAGCTTGGTTCAACTTTTGATTCAAGAAGAAAATTCGATCTATTGATAATCTTGAAATCTTTTACTTTCTTCCTTTCTTTTTCTTAGAAGAACCTGGTGGTTTTGAACTAGGTTTCTGCGTAGAAGTTGAAGCTTTGTTTGTCTTTTTGGATTCGATAGATTTGGAATTTAAATCGTTTGATGGATTTTCATCTGTTGTTGTATCTGGAGTTTGAGAATCAGCTGCTTCTAGAACTCCATGTGAAACTGCTGGTGAATTGTATGGAAGTCTCAATGAGATCAGAGGTAACGGTTTACTGATTCTATCATCTATTGTAGGTGGTGGTAGATTTAATCGTTTTGATTCAAGTGGTCGTAAAAGAGTACCCAGTCGACAAAGGAGTGTATATTCTATTTCGATTTTAAGAGGCGTAGACCAAAGTCATCAATCTAAATCAAGCCCAATTCATATTACATCGAGACTCACTATCTTTGATGGACCTAACCGTCGGTTTCCCTCCTTTCTTGATCAAAACTTTCACTCGACCTGGATTTTGCCAATCCGAAGGATGAGTCTTATCATTCTACTAAAGATACTCAAGATTTGATCAGCTTATTTGCAATAATCGATTTTATATAGTCTCAAGAACACAAGCTGACTTCTAGTTGAGCTGGAAATCCAATTTGACTGCAAACTTGTTGAATATGATGGGCTAATGGCCAACGTAATGAGTATTGTAAGCCGACTCGTCTTCCACCTTTCTTGTATGGTACTTTAGCATCCAAATAGATCGGGTAAATGGTTTCCCAACTGTTTGATTAGATAATAACTCAATACCATCTCTTTCTCTGAGTTTATCAAAAGCTTCAAAGAAAGATACTAACTTCTTCCATCTCGTTCTATCAGGCTCTCTCTTCTCTTGTGGCATCATTCCCATTCCACTACTTCCACCCATCATGCTACTAAACATACTTGCCAAATCTGCCATATTGGGTGGTACGGATCCTGAGGCCATCTGATGTGGTAGAGAGCTTCCAGGTGTGGCAGATGAAGATGATGCATCTGCAAGTGGGAAATCGAAGTCGTCAACATCCTCAGGTGCAATTGGTGCCATCTTTGATCGTTGGTAGTGATGTGAATACGTAGAATCGATTGGCTTGTCTCTTTCCGTCACCACCTCATCAAATTACTCTCGGCTCCTCTCGGTCATGTGATGGGCGCGGCGCGATCCTGGCTGCTATGGGCACGCCCGGCCACAGACTTGCCTACGCGCATCTTTTTTCCAAATCAGAGTGGGGCGCGCCCCATAGATCATGGAAATGTGTATATCACGGTGGCTGCGGACCGCCAAATGAGTCCAAACTCAAAAACACAAGATACTGTCTCTTTCATAAAGAATGAAAATTGTTTGCAAAGTTACGACCCTTGAGCACCGTGCGTGAGGCGTCTGGAGGCGCATACTGAGTGCCACCAAAACCCACTCTCCCCATGTCCTTACCCAAATCTTCGGGTAGCGTCCAGTTCGTACAGCCAACAAAAAAAATCCCCACCGACCTCAACCCCTTGCCATCCCACCGCCCACTTTCTTTTTGGATTCTTAATTTTTTTCGATACGCTTCATCTGACGCGGCCATGGGATTCCAGTCCTACTCCGAGGACATCAAACTCCTAGCCACCCAGATGGCGATCGATAATGTCGACCTCAAGATGATCAACGCCTCGCTTCGCACTTCCATATCGGCCACCTCTCTCTGGCGTTGGAAACACCTCTACCAGGAAACTAACAAGGTCGTCATGGATCCAGCAAATTACAAACCACGAGGCCGGAAACACCGTTTATCCGACGTTCACCTCGGCGTACTCAACGAACTTGTCAATGGCCACATATTGATTTATCTCGACAAACTCCAACACCATCTGGTTCAAATCATCGGGTTTCTGGTCTCTCAAGCCACCATCAGCCGCGAGTTGCACTCGCGTTTAGGTCTATCTCATGTGGTGACTTGGCGCGTCCATCCTGGGCAGTCCATGGAGGACCGCACCAACTATATGTTTTGGGTGGCTAAAATCCCACCCAAATACCTAGTTTTCATTGGTGAGTTAGTATGATATATTGCACTTGGAATTCAGATTGCTAATGTGACTTATTCATCACGGTTTGTAGATGAGTCCGGAGTCGTTGGGCAAGACTCACTTCGAAGGAAGAGCTGGGCTACGAAAGGAACCCAAAGCCAGTGTCAGCAAGACTACACCGACAAAGACCACTGGACGGTCCTTCCAGCCGTATGTGAGGGTGGAATGATAGCTGGGGTGGGAATAGAAGGGCCAGTTGAAAGAGTTCATGTGGAACTCTTCCTCGCTTGTGATTTGGTGAGCTCTGGTTTTTTTTGATATTCTCGACATCCTCTTCTAACTAACATCCCTAACCTTTCATTAGCTTCCAGTAATGAATCCCTACCCTGCACCCAACTCAGTTCTAATCTTGGATAACGCGTGCGTCCATCACGGGGGTATCATCGACAAACTTTGCAGGGAAGCTGGGGTCCTCCTGGTGTACTTACCTGCGTATTCGCCCGATATGAACCCCATCAAAAACTGTTTCCACAGTATGAAGGCGCAGTTACAACGGGAGGAGGCTTGGTATGAACATGAAGACAAGGCTCGATACTTACTATTACTGGCAGCCAAGGTGATGACCCGCACTCTTTTACAACCCCTCATTGCGTATTGTGGCTACGCCACAAAACGCTACTGGGAACGCTTCAACAATGAGGCTCAGGATTAGTATTAGTCTCATTATACTATTCCCTTAACGATTACTTAGATTAACTGCTTGATTCCCTTAAATACATCTATAATTGAAGTGCTCAAATCCCTAGAATATTTAAACCAGTGTTTTCCCTTCGTTCCTCTTGATGTCCTTTGTGTGCTTGACCCTGTTGTTTGCGCGCGTGATGAAATGAAATTTAAAAATTCAAAGGTGTGAAATTAAAAACATTAAACCTGGTTGAGAAATGAAATTAAAAAATTCAGAGGTGTGAAATTAAAAACATTAAACCTGTTTGATGTTTGATGACATCAGGCATACTTACATCATCATACTGTCTCAAGATTTTGTATTACGGATATCTTCCTCAGAAGACCACAGTTTAGTCTGTAGGGAATGAGCTACAGAGCATCAAACCAAGTTCATCAAATTGGTATTGTCTTGATGTTTGACTGTAGGTAATGAGCTACAGACTATCCACCAAAGTTCATCAAATATGTATTCTTTTGATGTTTGATTTTTTGGTTTTGAAGGGCAAATAAGAACACCTATGGTGTTCTCTCAGACTCATTTGGGGCAGGGGCAAGGGTTTTTTTTTGTTTCCTAATGAAACCGAGTAGGGATGTATTTCAAGCAAAGTATCCTAGCTAATATCAAAGAAAATTACGTAATGGTGAGGGGGGGAAGGGATTACACAGAAGGAGGTGGGTTACGGAGCGCGCTTTGACACATTGATTCCAAGTCATCATCAACGGCCCTTTGTCTTTCCATCCGCTTATTTTCGTTCGAGACCTGTAAGACATAGTATTTGCGCGCGCGGGCAAACATCTCCATGGCCAAATCCCAAAGAATCCCCCAAGAAGCCACCGTTTTGGCATCTAAGACCTCCGGAAATAAAAAGCGACCAAAAGTCTTGATACCGTGATCGGATAGCACCTTAAGGTGATGCTCGATGTGTCGGTCTTCAATATCGCAAAATCGTAAGTACTGAGCCATAGTTGATTGCCCTTGAATTCGTCATAAAACCTTGTGGTCAACGTTGATCAAGTGGCCTTGCATTTCGGCATAGCTACCGATCTTGAAAGGGAGATCTTTGTCGACCTTTGCGTGTTTGACAGACGCAATTGGAGTGGTTGTGTTGGCCGGAATGTGCGATCGTGGCGGCGGTCGCTTAGGTATGACGTCGATCCAGAAGAAATCGTCCTTATACACCGACATGGGGGGCATTAGCAGGGAGACGCCCGCAGTGCCCTTTGCCTGATAACACCGCCTGATTGTCAGATGGAAGGCCACAGGTGTGCAGTTTTTGGGGTGCTTACCAATTCCTCCGCCCAAAGGACCATGTGCCGGTACGTCAGTTCCATCTTCTGGGTCAGATCGTTCAGGTTGAAAATATGCCAGCCCTCGCCCTTGTTGGTGTGACGGGAGCTGTGTCGTTTTTGAAGCGCGGTTAGAAATTGTTTTTGCGGCGGAATCGGCGCCGCATGGGCGACATCGGAGGTCGTCAGATCCGTCGCACTCTTCAGGGTGTGTTGCGCTCGCAAACGCCCCTGGCTCTTGGTGAGTTCCTTCAGGAACTCACTAATGGCATCAGTATCTTTAATCGTGCTGTTGGAAGTGCCACAAGAGACTTACCGTGCTGGCCGCTTGGGCAGCTTTTGCTGGGTTTTCCATGGTCACCGTAAACCCACAGTTTCCAACCGGATCGTTTGGGAGGGCCGAATAGAAATCCTTGAGCAACTGGTCGCTTGTGATGATGCGGTTGTGATCTTTGGCGTAGTAGTTATGGCGTGCGATGAAGGCATGAATCTTCACCTTGTTTGTGGCATCAGCCAGTGCCAAGATCGCTGTGTTACCTTTTGATGGATCGTCGTCGACTTCGCTAGCTAAATCAAACAACAAGGCCTTCAAACCTACCAAGGACCCATGGTCGATATTGAACGTTTGCGTGGTGACCGGAAGCGGAATTGGCTGAAAAACCGGTTTGCTGGTTTTCTTGGGCGGACCCTTAGAGAGATCATGCCCCTTGGGCAGGTACAAGGTGAACCCAACCACCAGGCGTTGAGTGCCAGTCGCCGCCAAACCTATAGGTGGAATGGTAAGTTCACCCTTAGGTCAGTGAGCCATTCTTTGCGGTGAAAAGGGGCAAAGACCCTACTTACTTGGTTTGACCTCGCGTGAAACAACCCGGCGTTTAGGGAAATGGGCACTTAATACCTTGATATTGGAGCTGGCTTCGCGTAAAGTTTTACTGACGCCTATATGTCAAATAGAAGAAAAAAAATGAGTATGCATTTGAAGGAGTAATGAAGGGTTATATACTGGCTTACCTTTTGTGATTGCGATGGGGGGGAGCTGGAATCACATGGCGAGGTAGTCGATTGGCTGATAACCCATGAACCCGGGGTTTTGGGGGTCATGTCGTCGTTTAACTCAGATGCGTCCGCGTCTGGACGTGGCGCCGCGAATTCCCTAAGTTGAATCAAAAGACCCATCAGTAAGGAAGGAGCGAAACGAAAAGATAAGGTCAAATTGACTTACTGAGGCGCGCTGGGGTAAGGCCGCTCCCCAATGGGGGTATCATCGAACGTGAGCTGAGCTAGCGAGTCAGATCTGAACATATTGATGGCTTGATGGCACACAAATGTGTTGAACCAATGGATCGAAGCGATACGGGTGATCGAAGTCAAAGTGAAGTGATATGATGAGATCGACAGGGAAACCGAATACCGGGAAGCTTATTTGGTATTTGGCCCACCCAGCTGATGAGGAAATGATTTGTGAGTCTGCGATGATCAATGTGGACGGAGGTGAGGCGGAAATGGGCTCACTGTATCCAAATTTACAGCCAATATAGGCGGTGTGGGGCGTCACAGTATGCGCCTCCAGGCGCCTTGCGCACGGTGCTCAAGGGTCGTAACTTTGCAAACAATTTTCATTCTTTATGAAAGAGACAGTACATATGGAACACCATTCAAAAGCCCTGTTGAGCCTATATTAACGCTGAGCCTCTCACCACAGTCCAAAAATGTCTTGAATGATGACTTTTAACAACATCATCACAAGTTTTATGCAGACCATCTTCACAGACAAAATCATTACATTTTTTTACGGGGTTAAACACCGTGGAACTGTGGTTTTTTTTGTTGGATACAATTGTTTTTAAAAGAAGTTGGCACAATCCCACCTTTCTACCACATTTCTTGAAAGAAAAATGTGTGTCCGTAGGCTCTTACCTATGATGAGCTCAAAGAAACACTGCGTATATTAAGATTGTATGAAGAACTACATGTTGTGGATCAACTCCAATCTTTGTAGGCTGTCATCAAGCACACATGGAGAGTGATGGTGCGCAAAGGCTTGTTGGCCAAGCAAACGGACTCAGGGTAGGAATTGGCTCAACAGGGCTTTTGAAGGATGTTTCATATGGATTTTTTTTGTTTTTGTGTTTTGACTTATTTGGCACTCCACAGCCACCCTAGTGTATAGTTAAAAACTTACATTACTTAAAAAGATGAAACCCAAGATAATTAGTCTTTGGGAAAAGATCTCAAGGCTTTAAAACCTGGGTTATAAAATTGCTTGAATAAGATATGAACAACCCTACTGGGTGACTAGCAGATCAACAACAATAGAACAAACTGAAGAGAAAAAATGAGAACTAGCAACAAAATAAACAAAATAGAAAAGAAGAAAAAGTGAAAAATAGAAAGTAAGAATAAAAGATGAAAGATAAAAGATAAAACTAAAACAGCAAAAAAAAAGTTTTCAAAAAATAACAATAAAAAATAAAATAAAAAAGTTAGAAAAAAGGATAAAGATTAAAAATTCAAAAATTTAAAGAATATAAAACAATATAAAAGAGATCAAAAAGTAAACACAGAAACTGAACAATTGAAATAATAACCCCTACGCACAACTTGAACTTTTCACAAATACCAGAAACAATGATTCAAGAACAAACAAAGAGAAATGAAAATTTCAATATAAAGAGAAAAAACAGGTGGGTGAGCTACAAAAATATTTGAATGATGATGATAAAATAAGGAAACGGATGTGAATGCTATGGGAATGGGGAATAATATGGATGTGGTAAACAGCTGATGACATCATGGCTGTAAATTGTTATTTGGAATAAAACCCAACCTGTCAGGTAGAAAACGATATAATAAGTCCCAATTGTATCACATTCCCTTCTGTTGATAACAAATTACCGCCTACAAATCCTCTGGGCCTGTGCCATAATTTACCTGTTTCACACTATATGTGACCTACTAGCGTCTGTTGGGCTAGTAAATCACTAGGAAACAAATCTGAGATGATAAACTGGGTTTATTATCCGCGTGAGAAGCTTGTTTAAAGTCCTAAACAAGGTTGGTAATGAAGCAGTGTGATCAAATCAGCACTGACTTCGGTTAGTTGACCCTTAAGGAAAGGGTTTTGGATACAAATCCAGGAATCAATGCAAGACCTGAGTCTTCTAGCAGGATTGAAGGTGGAAACTACAGTCTAGTTTTGTGCGCAAGACCACAACACTCTACTTCAGAGTTTGTGACTCAAGGTAAATATCACCTAGTGATATTTAAAGTTCTTTAGACTCTGAACACAGGGGAACTCCTGTGTATTTGAGTTTCTCAAGTTATTGGATTCCCTTAATAACTTGAGAAGTACTGCAAGGATCACCTCCTGGAGAAATTAGGGAAGTCTCCAAAAGACCTTCAACGATTAACAATAGTTTAAATCAAATAGAGAAATACACAATGTCTGATAAAGAGGACAAGGACTCTATCTATCTGATTTAATGAGTGTATTGATAATTTGGTTAAAAGTAATGATGATGATGGATTTTCCTGGTGGGTGGGAGAGCGCTTTATATACACAGAACCCTGAAAATCCCTCATGTACAATCTGTGGTATGATTACATACTTATTTGTAGTATGTAATCATTATTTTGATTATCTTATCTATTAGTGAATTATTTCCCTGTGTAATTCTTGTGTTACTCATGTGACACTGCCTTCGGCAACGTACATGTGACATGTGGGACCCACCAAAAAGTCCCACACATTCTCGGTCCCATGTGTGACCGAGATTTGACATTTGGTAAACCCAAATGTGGCAAAAGTCCCACACTGATTTTTGCCCATATGGGCAAAAATTGGTCCCATTCTTGCATACTCCTAAAAGTCGTATTTTTTTGGTGGTATGGGACCTCAACCCACCAAGGTGAGTCCTTTGACTTGTAATGTTTTTTTCCTCTTCGATCAAATTTCCATTCTTTAATCTTCACTTTTCATTACTCTGCACACCAACCCCTACTTGACTCCCTTCGATCAACTCACTTTTCTTTCATTCAAATTTGACCTCAAAAAAAAATTATTCATTTCAACTCAATTCATGATCATTTGAATAATCTGAAATTATAAAACTTATACGTTGTTATTAACTCTTCTCTCTTGCAATATCATTTTACATTAATATCAAACTAAATAAATTAAAGTGAGCCTGATTTGAAGCTGAGATACAGAATGATGGTGAGAAAGACAAAGAGGAAGAGGAGAATCGAGTTATTTGTACTCGATTCACTCATAAATGATAACAAAAGATCAAGTCAAAGACTCATTCTTGGAATGAGTTTACCAAATGACTCAAGCCAGGTTTGGTCAGGGTGAGGTAGAGGAGGAATAGGAAGTAAGTCAAATTAAACTATCTAAGCTGAACTACAACTAATCTCAAAACCAGTTTGATTTGAACATCTTATTAGACTTCACTCTAAAGTAACTTCAAGAAAATATGGATTTCAGCCTGTCATGATTTTTCAACTCAACCGTAGATTACCAGGTTATGGAGAAAGAAGAGACAGAGATCCTGATGAGTATTAAAATAATTTGAAAAACTGATCAAGTTGAACTGATTTAAAGACTTTGATTCACCTTTTGCCAAATGGCAAAGTTGCGGTAGACTCGTCAATGATCGTATGATGCAACCATCAACCAGTTTACCGAATGTCTTCTCATAAGGAAGACATTTACATACACACACGGTGAGAAATTTTCTCACCATGATGCAAAAGTCGCATATGTAACATTATGCGACTTTTGTTACCGAAGGGGGTGTGATGTGCACTTGTGAAAGACTATATCACAAAGTATAATGTCTTACTTTGAATTTACATGTATGTACATATATAGTTACATATGTAAGTATATGTACACCCACTTTGGTAAAAAAAAGTTGCATTAATGGTTCAATGCAACTTTTACATATTGGTGAGAAAATTTCTCACCGATATGTATATGTAATGGATTTTGAAAATATGAATGTTTGAAACATTTGGTAATCAAATAAAATGGCCAATCATGATCATTAAATTATTGATCATGATGGTCAATCATTTGGTAAACAGGTTTTTCATTCATCCCTTCTTTAATCTTTCCAATTTTTGATGTAAATAGAATCAATTCACTTCCACTTCAATCCATGAAACTATGGACTTTCATCAAGCTCTTTGTACTCTCATCTCATTGTATTCTCAAGATCAATCATAGTCTCATGTATTAGTTGTTTAAAAAAATCAATTTTTTGAGATTGAGCTTGAGGTAACAAGAAGAATTCTTTGGTGAGTGATGAGTGAAAAAAAAGAAAAAAATCAAGAAAAGGTTTTTTTTGTTGAAGTACAAAAAAAGACCAAGTCAATAGGTGATTGTCAGCCCTGGGTACATATACATGTACCCAAAGACTAACTTGTAATAGTTAAAATACCATTATATATATATGTAAACTCAAGAAGACACTAGTTACATATATATAACATAAGAACAAAGTGGAATATGTAATATGATGTTATTAAAACCTAATTACATATACACACAACCTAATAACCATAGGTAGCAACATGTAATATATAAAAAAACATATAAAATCATTAAATACAACTCATAACTCAGTCTCAAGAGTTAATATGCTTATACTACATATCATACTTAACACATATATGTAATTAAGCATTAACAAAAATAATAATAATAAATATTATTATTATAACCCTGAACCAATGTAGTGATATGAACAAATATCATTACAATTAGGTTTAGAGAAGAAGAATATATAAACCCCTCTTCTCTCAACCTTCCAAAGATCCCCAAGCAATTTATTACACACTACTTTTAAGAACTAACCAAAAGTTCAACTGAAGTACAAAATCAAGAGTCTTATAATTATAAGACTAGTGATTAACTTCTCTAACTTTAAATCAGTTCCTTGATTAAAAGTAAGTAATACAACCTTCACTCCTCTGGATCCTCTACTTTCCCTAAGTAGAAACACAATCTAGGTTAGTGACCTCAACAACTCAGGCTAGTGACCTTAAGAAGAACTTTAGGTTGGTGACCTTAAGAACAACCCTAAGTTGGTGACTTTAAGAACAACCAGATTGGTGACCTTCATATCACTCTTCAATCAGATAATACAAAGATTGAAGGGAAGTCTTGGATCCAACTTCCATTATTATAATCAACCTTATAAAATAATAATCTCCTTTTAAGGAGTCAACTAACTGAAGTCTGTCTGGGTTTAACCAAACAGACTGATAGTCAGTTTCTCTCTTATTTATTCCTCTTCCTTATTTCATATTGTACATACTACATATATGAAATAAAAAGAATAGAAATTAAAATCATTATAATTACCCTTTTCCTAAATTTAGTGAGCTCAGTTTACTCTATGAGAGCACACCACCCTCACAGTGATTGATAAGAGACGAGAGTGAGTGTGTACAAACAGATTTGAGTCTATAGTTGTTTTCAAGAATGCGCACAAATTTTACACAAATGTGTAAAAATTTGTATAACTCTTTTGTCACACTTTTGTTTACCAAATGACAATTTTGGGTTGCATATGCAACCCAAAATCAAGATGTTTTTTTGGTGATGTGTGTCCAGTCACACACAACACACACCTGTTACCAAAGTGGGTGGTAATTACGAGTTTACTTGACTCTTGAAACTGAGCCATGAGTTGTAAGTATTGTTTATTAATTTTATTATTTTATTATCATATATTTCAGCCCTTTGGTACTAGTAATAGGGCTTGGGGCTGACACTATATGTCCCCAAGGTACCAAATTACACCACATTTATTGACAACAAACCTTCAATAATCACCCATGGCAGTTAACATAACTGACATGCAAAAGCTGAGATTGCTGTGCATGATGATTTTGGTCTCATTGATTCTCCTTTGGATGTTACAATTAGAGAGTACAAAATTCAATTCCAGAATTAAATCCAGAATTAGATCCAGAATTCCAGAATCCCAGCCACAAGTTGAATTTGGGAAACATTAATGATTTCCAATTCAAACAGCCAGTTCCCCACTCTTGCTCCAAACTCTTGTAAACAAGCTCCACCAGTCAAACTGTGATTCAAATAATTTCTTGAATGTCTTGCTACTTGATCAGACTTCTTGAGAGCTGATCTGTGAGTAAGCCAAGGCATTGACACATGAATTGATGAAACTGTTGAAAAAAATGGGAGGGTGGGATTCAAAGGTGAGGATGTTGGGTCTGAAAGCCAGAAGCAAAATTACAGCCAAAAACATGTGGCCGCTGTGGTCAACTGTTTTTATATTCAATCAAAAAATTTATTTTTTTATTTTTCCTCTCACGGTTTTTAAGAAACATCTTTTTACTTTTCATTTCATCATAATCAAGTGATCTCACAGCAGGCTTACAATTTTAAGGAAAGAAAAAGAAAAAAGTAAAACTTCAACTTAAATTTAAAAAGAAATCCTGTGAAACAATCACTAAGCAAAATTAAAGAAAGGGAAGAATCAAAATTAAAGAAAAAATAGTTTAATTAGTTTTAAAAGAAAGATGAAGGTTAAAAGAAAATAAACTTACTTTAAAGAAAAGGGAAGTCAATCGAGCGGAGATGGAAATCAAACGGAGTCTTTAAAAGCCATTAAGAAGAACCTACAAAACATCACAAGAACATTAGTGAACCAATTTAAACACAAGATGATAGAACGGTTTAAGATAAGAAATGGAAAAATTGAAATGACTTAACTAAAAAAGAAAGAAATCAACAATTGATTGAAGTAAAAGATTGAGAGAGAAGACTTACAAAGCTGACCAAAGGAACAAATGAAAGAGTTAAAAAACAATCAAAGTTTTAATCATAAGATGAAAGAAAAGAGGAACAAACCTTCAAAAACCAATTGATTGGAGGTAAAAGTTTGAACAGTTTGAATCAAACAAACGGAAGAGAACTGATTATTGGTAAACACTTAACCAGCTCAATTAATTGAGCTGTGAAGAAGAATCAGACTTACTTTTTTAAACTATGGTTACTAAGAAGAAGGAATAAATTTATTGAGTCAAAAGTTTAATCTAAAAAGAAAGGAAACAAACCAAGAGTATCAGTAAACAATAAGCACAGGATGTTAGTTGAGCTGTGAACGATCTATGACAGTAATCAAAAGAAAAGGAAAAGAGTGAAAACAACTTACAGAAGAGAATGAAGAAAAATCAATTCATCATAGTCAACAAATGGGTTCCCTAAATGATCACAAGTTTGAAGTGTGAAAGAACAAATTTAAAGATGTGATGATGTTGAAAGATTTGGAAGTAGAGATTGGGTCAGAGGATCAATTGATCGATCAAATTTCGTAAAATAAAAAGTAAGAATATTTTGAAGAAAATAAAACAAACAAGTTTGAGAAGATTAAAAAGGATTAGTAAGATGAGAAGAAGAGAAAAAGATGACAACGGGACACTTACTAATTCGGAATCAAGAATCGATTTGAAAAGAATCAATCAAATCTAAAATAAAAGTCATAGAGAGAAAAATAAAAATAAAAATTAGTTTTTTTAAAAAACACATATACTAAAGAGAAAGAGATAGTTTAAAAAGAGAAGGATACAGAGAAGAGAATCTTACCTTTGATTTGTAAAAGACTAACTGATAAGTTGCTGAAGAATTGAGTTGAGTGATGAAGATGAGAAGGGAGGTGGAGGGAAGGATGAAAACCAAAACTGGTGAAAGAGACGGTAAACAAGAGAAAGCTGTGAACTCTCAAGAAACTCAGAAATCATGAGTTACAGGGGTTTTTTACATTATATACATATGTAAACTTACATTAAAAGTGGTAAACAGCTGGGAATTATGGGTGATGGCAGTATATAAGCATAATACAGCCACTTACATGTTAAAATTATCATTACACATCATTTTACATAATAAACCATACATTACATGATCAACAAACATGACTTACAGGTTGGAATTAGATAAAACACAGCAAAAAGCAATGATTTACAATGATTTGCGCTATGTATAACTGATTCACACAGCAAATGAAACAAGAAGAGAATGTGAAAGTGAAGGAGAAGATGAATGAACATCATTACACACAGCAGTCCACAGCATTAATCATCATTACATATAATTAAATCACAAGTACACAGCAACAACACAGCATGAAGATCATTACAAGTTGAAATACACTAGTAATTAAGGTTGTATATGTGTAATAAAGATAATCAACATTAAATAAGCCAAGCAGGTGGGATTTGTTGGATGTTGGAAGGATTGAGATGAGTAATAAGTGTGAAAAGAAGAGTTGTTGAAAAGGTTCTTGATTTAATTTAATTTTTTTGAAAAACATGTATATAAAGGCCTTCACTTTGTCCCACATTTATATTTCTTTTCTCTCAGCTATGATATAGTGTAGTCATTTTTATCATTATAAATCTACTATACAGTCTTAGTTCACTTAAACTGCCCTTATTTTAATTAATAAGGGAATTTATTTTAAAGTCTTATAAGCTACAAGCTTCCTGGAATAACACTATAGCAGTGTTGTGTAATTGTTGCTTTGGATATTTTTCTCTGTTATCAGGAGACTTGAACAACAAAGTACAGGTTGTTGAAGATTCTCAGAAGGGGCAGTCTCAGGCATCTTCTGTAGATTAATTATTTACAGATTATACCCCTTCAAGCACTGTATAGCCTTTGTGGTGCTATAAGTTCCACACCGCATTTCTGGAATTCTGGGAAAAATTCTGGATTTAGTTTCAGAATTCAACTTTGTATCCCCTAAATATTTGGTGATATGCTACATGATGATATCAGGCAAGCGGACAGAAATCATGGAGGTAGTGATGATGGCTCTTGGGTTGAGACTGATTCCTGTGGATAGTCAATCTATGACAAAAATTTTTGTTTTTCATACTTCAATATTGCACCTCTTTCACTCTCTTCAGTCCCCAGCCAAAAAACCTGCACACTCAGGTGCCTCTTTCTTCTAACCCTCTGAGTCTGAGGGTGCTTTGTACCTTTGTGGGGAAACTGCAAGTTCAGCCAGATGAGGTGTTAGTAATTCTATGACCCATAGGCTACTGGGCTTAGTGTTGATGTGTGGGTCAACAGGTGTTCCGCTAACACTGGATCCAGTGTCTCTGGGAGGTATGATATGGTCTTACAGATGTTTTTTGAATGTGTGATGGGTTGATGATTGGGGTGTGGAGAGGTTTGCTATTTCTTCTGAACAGGGCTTTGACCAGTTTTGCAACAGGGTTGACCTATTGAGTTTTGTAATGTAAAAGGTCTGGATTCAACTTTGATTTCCTTTGAGTTTACCAATCTTTGTGACTTTAATAGTTTAGATTGGTACTTTTGGCCAAACATTGGTGTCAAATTAAGTCATTAGGATTCAGGGCCAAAACACTGGATCCTGGGTAATTCAAAGAATTTGGGCCAAGAATGTTGTGTTTGGGGTCTGTTTTTGCTAAAGGTCAAAATGAGCTCAGGTCACTATCTGACCAGCTTGGGTCCATCCAAACACTGAACCATTGGTTATTATGAATGTACAGACACATCAGATACTATCCAGCTGGTTTTTTTCAAAACATCTTGGATTCAATTCTTGAACCAGTTATCTTCTGGATAGCTGGTGCTTCAGTCAAAAAGGATTCCTTGGCCAGGATTCAAACACCAAATTGGCCTGAAAGCTATGTAGACCAAAAAAATAACCCAATTTTCTGGTTCATTCCAGGGCCAAGGGGGGTCTTGTGGCAACAAAGTGCCCAACAACACATCAGAAATACCTGGCAGATGTCCAACTACAAATGTATTTCTTACCTCCCTGTTTGAATAACAAACTGGCTAAATTATCCGGCCTCCAGATAGCTTCAAGGGCCTGTCCAACCTCCATATCCAACAGATATTTGGCCAAAATGTTCTTCCAGAGCTCATCTCAAGTCAAGGTATGTGTTATGGGGAGGCCCGGGAATCACCCTATATATGTTGATGACAAAAAAGGTGGGGTCTTAGGGGAGGAAATTGTGGGTGATGCACAAATTTATAAGCACGTCAATAATGAGCTTATCAAAGAGGAAGAGTTCAAACAGACAACTGTCAAATCTAGGTGCAGAAACCCACAGGTATATAAGGAAAGTAATAATGTCACTGAGAGAGTTAAAGAAAACAGATTGAGACTTATGACAAAAATATGAAATGTGGTGAGGTACAAAATATCCAATCATGTTGCAAGAGACAAAATTTCAAAGACCAACCAGAGCACCATAAGATAAATGAGAAGTATAGAAACAGAAACCATAACAACCGCAACAACACTTCAAACGTCAATACAAAATCAACCAATAGAAATGCACCCAGGAAAACCTGTGCAATTGCATACCCGCATAGGTGCACAGCCAATGATAAGATTGAGATAGTTAGATGTGCTCTGCTATTATGTGCTTATATGTTTCCTTTTCTTACTTCACTAATCTGTAATGGTGTCATAAGCTCAAGTGCTTACAAAGGGTTTCTCACATTAATCATTGTACCTTTTTTCTTCATCAAACTGAAACTCAACCTCAAACTCAAACATATTTACTTTTACAATTGGTGTTCCTAAGATTGTCTATTCTCATTCAACCAGTGTGTTAGCTTTATTATATAAGCTAATAACCTCACCTTCACATGTTGCTCATTAAATTGATAATGGATACCAAAAATCCAAAATCTTGATCCATTTTATTGGAAAACTTGATGACCAAGATGCATAACCAGTCTTGATACATACAAAAAGCTTTCCACCCAAATTATGCGATTGTGTGTGTTTGACTGTACATAGGTGACCCAAAAGGGGATCTTTGGCCACTTTTGACTAAAATGTGATTGATGGGGAAGGGGAGTTATGAGGTACAAGTATTTGCTGTGGTGATAGGATGTTGGTAATGGTTGCTATACAATCTCAATAGTCATACACAACATGCTTGCATCTGTTTGTCTTGACAAGTTGATTGTCCAGTAATATGATGATTTAGCAAAATTGAAATCACAAACCAACAACAGATAAATTTCTGACCAAATGGATAGGTATAAGTCTACATGTTTCAAGAAGTAAATACTACCAGCAATTGACTTCGTTGAATTTTATATCTTCAGACACAGGCTTGACAAAGTGAAATCCAATGCCATACATGCATCTTTATCATCTATGTGTACTTCAACTTTTTCTTTTTTTGAAGGTGAGTAACCAGAAAGGGGATCTTCTGTGTCAAAAATTCAAAGATCAGGTCAACCAGGTCATGTGGGTGACGAGGAAGAAACTATTTGAGATCTCTTTGAAATCTGACCAGAACAAGGGGATATTCCTTGTCACCCACATCTACAGAGGCATTTCTGGGTCCTGGTATGGGACGTTGGGATATGGAATTTTTTCGGGATCTAACCCGAGTCGCAACCTCAAGCGTCGGAATTTACAATCTGTATAATCGCAGTCCCGGGTCCTGTATTATGTGATACCTGCGAGATGAAGAATTGTCCGGAAGGGCTGCATCTACTTTTTATATCTCGTCATTGTCCTTCTCGCGCCACTTTCATCTTTGAATTCAGATCAATGAAGTTCAAATTTAGCCTGATCCTCAGGTGATGAACAGTGGAGAAAGAAAAAAGGCACCAACAAGCCAAATCTCGCGTTATGAATTGACAAGAATTAACCCTCACTTGCACTGCTTTTGATATATTTTATTCATTTCTGAGTCATCGGAATGCCTTGAGTTATTTTGAAAAATACAATTGTTTTTTAATCTCTGGAGTCCACTCACGGCCGCCCACACGTGATTCTAAATCTACATGCATACAGCGATAGAGACATGACTTAGACGCCTCGATGGCGCTCCAAAGTTTTCCTGTGGCAAGGTTCTTTGCTCCTGACTTCAAAAAGGCACCGAGAGGCCATGAGGGGTTGGCCATAACTTCCCTCACTGAGTCTTTAGTTCCAATAAGCTTTTGTGCAAGCATCTTCTTTGTGTCTCACCCTTGGTATGTGATTTATCTTTGACCATGATTTATCTGGCTCTTTCTGCAATGTCATCATTATTCCTCTTGCCTAAATAATTTCTCGATAGATATGATGTGTTTAGTTCAAAGACCTACATTTTGACTCTCGAAAATGCCTTCCGTAGTAGCAGTGTCTTTCTCTGAATATTGTGAGCTTAACATCATCCTTGGCATCTCCTTCCTCGATCACAGGTCCTAGATCGATTCTTCACGACTTTCAACACCAAATCAGCGACTCATTTCGAAGCAAACGCATCAAAGAAAACCTTTGAGAACCTTTGATATGTGTCACCTCACGAAGCTCATGACTTTCGCCGTCTTGGCCCTGCTAGCCCTTGTGGTAGTGTCTATACCGGTGTCTGATGAGGTGATTTATCCACAACGCATAAAGAGTCCTCGATCTTCGAACCAAAGAACTTACTTGATGGAATTGTTGTGTTATAGAAATCAAGGCTTCGCGTTGAACGGTCTGAAGTCGATGACTCCCATTTCGAGAAACGATTGGTCAATGCCCGAACCTGGTGATCGGCCAATGGCTCATCTTTTCTTCAAAGCTGCCGTGCGTGTCTTCTGCAATGGGCTCGGTAAGTGCTTTTCGTGACTGAAGCCATGATTCACTCGGATTCGAACACGGCGACTGACTTTCTTTGAAAAGAAGGACAATCACTACGAATTGGCGATCTTTTGTTTGTTATTCTTGATCTGTCATTATGAATTCCTCCCCCCAGCGAGTCTCTCATCCTGATCATTTAGATTTTGAGCTCTATCCACTTTCGTACGAGTCTGTTCATTATGTTTTGTTTTGTTTTGTTCGTACGAAGTATAAGATCTTCTATTTCTACTCTGTGAAACACGGACACCTTATTTTTGATATCATACATCCATCACTTCTTTCGGCCGTGTTGGTCCAGGTCTATCCTACTACAGAACCTTTTGGATGAATGATCGAGCGGTTTACGCCAGTATTCTTCCATATGGTATAAAAACCTAGAGAGGGCTTCAAGAATATTGAAGCATGAAGGATTGAAGTTGCAGATAAGGTATGTAGACGTAATGTACGGTGATGTGTCATGACGAGGAGTAAATATGGATGCTTAAGGACGTGTCGTGGCCAGAGCGCAGAGAGTTGATCCGAGCACTAGAAACGCCAGAGCCTGTTGAGACCATGAAAAATACAACCCTGTTCAGCAGGTTGAACATCCGTGTCACTCACAACCAATCCGGTATACTTCCAAGTGTTGACCTGGGGAAGAATGAACAGGTGTGATATTCAAAAAATTGAAAAGTGATCCATGAACAGGATAGCCAGTAAATGATCCAAAGTTACATTTCAGTTGATCTTTGGTAACATAGACCATTGAACCCTTGAACCTGATGGAGAACGTTTTTGCAATCTTTTCCCCTCTGTTAGGCAAGATCAGCAATCAACATTCTTACTGAGGTAAGAACAAGATTTGAACCGAGAGTCTCTGGCGATCTCTTTGTTATTCAGCAACCATCCGAGTATCGACTTTTTCAACAGTATAGTGATTCATAACATTTTTCAGGTTACCTTTCGGGCATCTGGAACGCTGCTCAATGATTACCTTGGCCACTGGCCAGTCCTTCAGGACCACTCATGAAGTGTCACCACTGCGTATCAAGTACATAAATACAAACTTTAAACAACCCATATAAACCCTGTTGAATCTGATGATTTGGCTTCAAAGCAAAAAGGTGAGTACATGTTTGGATGAGCTGATCCCAACTACCGGGGAATTGATGTATGGAATGTGGGACACCGGGCTACAAGCCGACCATTTGGGTAGACAAAAATGTGCCTTGCCTTGCGGAATGGTCCGTCTATTGATCTGACACGAGAATAAAATGTTGTCAAGCCAAAACTTTGCTTTTGACAGTCAGCGAGGAACAGCTTTTGCTCACGCAAACTCCTCGATAGATGATTGGGGGCTCAATCGAATTTCTGATGTACAAAACTAATCTTTTTCTGCCATATGCCTTGACGATGAGAAGCTTGACAATGTGATATCATACATTCATACCTCTCAAGATGATCCAAGATTGATCATGGTGGCTCGTATGGGACTGATGAAATGAGACTGTGGTGATAATTGATTCACACGCTCGCGATCGAATCAGGTCAGGCTTCGGGCAAGCGAGTCACGCGATGGGGCATTATTGACTTATCCGACGTATTCTCTCATCAACGCATCTTTTTGAAGCCTAATGATGTACGGAACCAGAGGCCACACGGTCAATCAGCCCTGGGAATTCGAAACGGGATGAACACTTGTCATTCTTGCGCAAAGGGACTAACCTCATGATAAGCTTTTCCCATTGTTCTGTTGAGGGAACCGGTGGGGGCATCAAATCATCTGGATCCAGTACGGAATTAAAGTAAGGGATCACCGCTGCGTGGCCATTAGGGTTTACTTCGGTTTCGACTTGATTGCCCTCATTTGTTTGGTTATCTATCTGTTCATGCTCGATATTTCGAGATTTTTTACTTGCTCCTGCCTCATCCCCACCGTCTTCGATGTTTTTCCGCTTGTCTCGCGTGTCGGGTGTACCATGACTGGTGGGATGAGGGTGCGATACGAGCGGCTTGCCAGTTGTTGTTGGAAAGGGTGGTGCAATGTGATCGGAAGGCAGGTGCAGAACTTCCATTACCTTCTCGAATGAGTCTTGCCAA
Source organism: Melampsora americana (assembly GCA_022264835.1). Taxonomy (NCBI): domain Eukaryota; kingdom Fungi; phylum Basidiomycota; class Pucciniomycetes; order Pucciniales; family Melampsoraceae; genus Melampsora; species Melampsora americana. The sequence continues at coordinate 37,792 of JAIFHY010000101.1, read as the reverse complement.
GCTACATGGGTGGGCGAGAGCATGTGCGAGGGAACAAAAAACGATATTGAGCTACGAACTAAAAAAGACGTGATCATTGAATTCTGACCTTGTTGCTCTTCGGCAGACTCGTATTTTATAAGATCCTGACCGTCGTCGCCAGACTCGTCTAGGTCACCGAAATAACTGGGCCCCTGGTTTTTAAACATGGGGTACACGTCATCGTTCTTCTTGAGACCATCCAGCTCGACTTGATGCTTGGAGGCGCCTTCGAATAATTCCTTCACGCCGGGAAGTTCTTTTGCTCGACCGAAATATTTGTATCCACGTTGGCCTGGAACACTACGACCGGCACCATCAAATGTACTAGAGCCGATCCTTCTATAATTTGCCCCCCCAAGATTGATTATCTGAGTTTCCCAATGGCCTTTTTCACGTAATAGTTTGTTGATCTCATCGTTCAGGTCGCGAACTTCGTAATCTGTCAAACCAGCTGGGATTACCGCAAAAGAGAATCATGATTTCAGCGGTCTGTATCCGATCTACATTGAATAAGGTATACACCACAGACAGACCATCTTGAATCTTGGATACCTTCCTACTAATTTCTCGTAGAATTTCGCCTCGCCATCTTTCACACTGGCGGAGATCCTGGCAGCTACTAGCAAGGCGCGGCCGTCTGTCGGTTTTGGTAGACATCCCCAGCTCGACTGCTTGGGCTTCCCGGAACCGGTAGAGCATAGATTGCGCTTTTTCTTCATTTCGAGCCTATACTTGAACGAACGTCACGATCAGATATCCAAGTGATGTGCTGGACCTGACTTGATTATCATCAGTTGGGGGCTCACCATGGCTGCTCTGGAATACGAGTATTAACAGTCTGAGGAGCTTTGCAAAAAATCCTGAAGATATCGAAGGTTCTTTTTAATTGATGTTCGGTCGATCAGCGCATTCAAGGTGTGCGACTTTACATTCGTGTCAAGCCCCGGGACGTACTCCGAGGCCTGTCAAGCCCCGCCTTCAGAAACCTCGTGTCGAAATCGCGGGGTGTGTATTTTGCGTTCAAAACTTTTGCTGGCAAAAAATGAACGCCTGAAACATCAGTCACACCCCACAGCTCAGCATGGTCACACTCAGGGATACTTCAAGTCTGCCGATTCTGAAGAGGTGAGCTATCATAGATCAATTGGTAGACAGACATTGGCTCAAATAACACTGTTGGATTAATTGAACGAATTTCTTGACTAATGTGCTTTAACGACTATATTGTACCCACCATACCACAATCCATTTTAAAATCATCCTCTGATAAATAGACAATTTGTGTTGGTCATGAGGAGAACAACTCCATTTCTTCTGCAAGGGTCACAATAACGAGTGCATGGATGTGATATAGGAAGGAAAAGAGTAGCAAGTGATCATAAGATTCAAATGATGTTCAGCAAGATTAGGACAAATAAATTAACAAAGTGATTGAAATTGTGACATTGAGGATTCAGGTAACACATCTCAGCTTGTCAACCACTTGCTAAATCCTCATCAATACCTTGTTTTCATAGTCTCATTGCCTTCTGTACATGACCCCCAATCATCCCTCTCTGGACTACTGTAGCTAAAAGATGAAAAAAACTACTTGTTGGCAGGAGGCAACACTGTTTCACTGTGATGCAATATTTGTGCAACGCACTGTAGCACACCACACCAGCTGTGTTCCGCATGGCAGCTTATTGCAATTGGTCTACCCAATCCCCAGTAGAGGAGCTGATTTGTCCACATAGTTCAGGGGGTCGCAATGCAAATTCAGTGGGGCATTAGGCAAGACAGCCCCACAATGGCCCCAATGGGCCAACTGAGGCTTCTGGGGGAAGAAAAGAATAAAGTGGAACATGGTATGATGTCTCTATTTTATTTTCCTTTTTATTTATACATTTACAGCCATTCCAATATCTCTTGTTGCATCTCTTTCAAAAGAAAATGTTTTTAAGCTCCAACCCTAAGTCTTTTACTGGATAAAACCACAAATTTACAGCATTTCAAGATAGTACAGCCAAATTCAAGGTTTTATTGGGTTAAAACTTGGGTTCTGAGCACACTCTCTTTTTCTTCTCTCAAAAGCAAGCAACAAGAAATATCAAAATGGCTGTAGTACCAAAAATACATACAACCTAATGACATTTTCACTTATTATCAAGAAGCGCATCTGACAATTATTTTCCCCTTGCTATTGTTGTGCAGTAGGCAGCACAGACTGCAGCCTGCTTCAGTATTCCATATTGGGCCAAAAGTTCTTGCTGAAATGTGCCACAACCCCCCTAGGACTAGCAACACAGCACAGCGGCCCAGTGGTGCAGGAGGATGCTATTACATTTTCTTTGATTAGAAGAAAAAAAGTTAGTTTTTTCCATATGATCTTGATACAACAAAGCCTTGTCAGGGAGGCAAAGGCAGGGTCCAAAGCATGAGCCAAACTCATACATTTCAGCACATATGAGTTTCAAAGATACAAAAATTGGAGTACAGGTGATTGGATACCATTCAAGGAGAACTTCCCATTGCCAAGTGAATGGATTGAACTGTGAGAGGGTCACCAACTACAAAATATATGGAATATCTATTGGCCATCCAATGGACTTTGATCTTTCCGCCTCCACATTTGAATACCAGCCCTACCAGAGTATCTATCTACCGGATAGCTCCTTGGACCTAACCAGCATCCAGATCCAACAGAGCCTCTGTTGCATAGCTGTTGAAAATACAAGGCTGGAGCTTCCCTTGAGGACTGAGGCTTGGGGGCCTTTCTGGGGGTTTTTAGAGTGTGTTTCAAAGGAGATATTCACATTTTGGAGTTATGCAGCCTTTTGTGCTTGTGGCCTTTTTATTTATGCACATGCAAAAAAACAGAAAACAACAAACCTTCTGTACACAAGCACCAGGGTCAGGCGCAAGCCAGGCTGTTGCCCGGTCCCAACCCACCCGCCCGAGCCTGCCCAACCAAATTTCATAGCCTACAGTATGCCCCCAGGGCACCAAAATCCAAACAGATGAGACTCGCAAAATGCCCACAGGATCACCCACCTTTTCTCCGCTGTTAATTTTTCAAGGTATTCAGAGATTCAAGTCCTCCAAATTCCTAGCAATTATGCCGGCTCTGTCTGTATGCAGCTGCTGCCTATTCTTTCCAGCTTTTCTAAATGTAGTCATCTAGCCTTTCAACCACTGCTTCAAGTATTGCTCCATCAGACTCAATTTTGAAGGTCGCTTCTGACACTACCACCAGTACACTCATTTTGAGTGTGGACATACTCTGTCACAGGAGAAGTCAGAGGTGTGATTAAAAACATCTGCCAATCCCAACAAGTATTTATCAATGCAGGTTCTCTCACTGGAGACAATCCTGAGAAACATGTGATCTGCAACATACCTCTGGCTATTGACAAGCATGCCAGTAGGAAATCAATGATTTAACCCCTCTCCTGCTACCATCATATTGTAGCACCCATTCAAGCCAATCAACCCACTGCGGCAGCCTTTTGAATTGATGGAGACCCTGTGGAATTTGGTTCTTTCCCTCTTGGATTTATATTTTTCTCATTTTGCCCTATCAATTATGTTATTCATCTTTAGGTCAAGCCCCATTAGATCATCAATATGATCAATCTCATGACATTCACCCTCTTGTCAAGATGGACTGCCATCACAGATTAAATTTTAGACAATTTTTGATTAACTTAAAACAAACTCATTGATCATCTAGCTTCTGTCTTTCAAATCCCCATCATGTTTGATGGATGGACCTCTCCCACCAACCTTGCCATGCTTGGTGTTACCGCTCACTGGATTTCTGACAACTTTGAGCCTGAATTACTGTAGCTTTGAAGCTGATCAATGGACCTCGTAGTGGTGCCCACCTTTCTACCCTTCTCACAAACCTTCTGGATTGTTTTCATCTTTCTGATCACCTTTTCTGTATCACTACTGACAATGCCTTCAACAAGATGATCATGGGGTATTATTTTCAATTTTGATCCCTCACTTCAATGCTTCTCAAAACCTACATGTGTGAATAGCACATCTCATCAATCTAATTGTCAAGGCAGGAATGGTGTAAGGGTTACATGTAGGGTTGTCAGTATGGGATTAGACAGGCACATCCAACACTAGTCAGCGCACCTAGCTCCACAAAGAACCCCTTCTTCACCAAATACCTTTGGTTGCAGCTAGGTGAGAACATCAATTCTCTTATTTTTACGTCTTTTCTCTCTATCTCATAACACTTGTAGTACATGATACTGACAAACCAAATACCTTTGGTTGGAGCTAGTGGTTTAAAGGAATTCATAGTTGGATTATAGATTAGCCCTCAGAGCAATTGCTCCCGTGCCAATTGACCCAGTAAAGACTCTCCTCCAAGAGGCTTACAAATGGCAGTCTTTGACTGCAAGGAACCATCACCACCAACCAATGCTCTGGATCCCTTGATACCATAGGTTCAGTCTGCCCTTCTGTTGTTTGTTAAGCCAACCTCAAACTCTGAGGTCAGCAGTGTTCTCACCCAGATCTGAGGCTTCTTTAAGAAGATCAAGCATAGTAATCAGCTCAAAACTTCTCTCAACAATGCTATTGCAATATGTGCCACATAGGAACACAAGGTCAGTCTAGTTCACAAGAGCTCAACTTGCTGATCTTCAACACACTCTTCACTCACTCAGTTTTTTGAGCTTAGAGTTGTGTTGGAGTATTGATACACAGCACTCAAGTTCCTCAAACTCAATCATGATGAATGGACTTTGGTTAAAACCTAGGCCAGTTCTTAGCTCCTCTTACAACTGTGTCAAGGACGATGGAAGGCCACTGATACTCAACTTTTTCTTTGGTGATGCCTGACTTTCATGGAAATCAAGCTGGTGGTGATTGAGGATGATGTATTGCTGAGTGATGAGTTGAGAGAGAGAGATGTACATACGGACACTGCCATTTGTACATCACGTGGTGTGTTTACGTATCTTCGTATGTATGTAGGGATGAAGGTGAGAGAACAGTGTGAAGTTGTGGGTAGAGCGCTGAAATCTTGCAGACAGTGCGAGATGCGCGAGATGGGGGGAAAGCCCATTGATGATGGCTGTATTCACCACATGTACAGCCATTACCAATGCAACAGATGGTACACCAGAGGTGGCAAAGTTGAGGCTTTAGTGATATGTAGTCAATCTAGAACCTGGCAGAGGATCGAGGAAATTGAGTTGAACAGAGCCCCATGATGGGAACTGACCCAGTGGTTCAATCTGTGGCTTGGGATGAAAGTCGGTGATAATTGACGACTGATTTGTCAAGGATTTAGAAGAACAGGGTGTGTTTTAAATTTCAAGTGAAAGAGAAAACAAGATACATATGAGTACACTTCTCTTTGCCTTTCTTCTCATTTCATTTACTTATCTTTTCTTGCAACTTTGAAAGTTAAAGGCTCGAGATAGCAACCTTCCTAAAAGTGTGATTCCATTACGGGTTTTTTTTTTTAATTTTTTCAAATCACTTACCTTTTTCCATCATGAGAACTTCGATCATTTTACAATTGCTACCTACCCTACTACTTGTGATAGTCACCTTTTTCTTACCTCTGACTCATTCCAGGCCATCAGCCTTGACTTCCACTCTCATTCATTCCGGTCATGAACACCTCAACAAACTCGCTAAGCGAAAATGGACTTTCTTGTCTTATAAACAACCTTTTTCTGGAGACGAAGATGCTACTTTGATGCCACCTTGGTACATCCTGTACAACATGGTCAGCTCATTTCTTTGATCCTCAGTAGTTGCTCAATGCAATAACACAGTTAACACTCAATTTCTTCGTGGATGATCGTAGATTTACAACAGGAAAAAGACCATTGGGATTGAAGAAACCATCCTATATAATGTTACCGGTACCACAGTTCATTGGGGAAACTATCTTAACATCACAAAAGTCAACAGCACGTGAGTTCGTAGAGACACTGTTCCACCGACGTATTGAATACGAACGATCATTCTCTTTTGACTACTCTCACAGGTCCAACGTACCCAAGAGCTATGCTTTCCTTGGAATGACCTCTGATCTGAACCACAAGATCAAAGATTATTCTTCTATTCCAGCATCATACAAGGTGTGTTGAGTCATCAAAGCGAGATACATACTTGAAGTGTGACATTTGTTGATCTCATGGTTCTAGTGGTCTCGTCATAACCGTAAAGCAGGTTTCAAAGGAAACGTTTGCTTTGACTTTGTTGTTTCCAATGGCCCTAACAAACAATCAGATCACGAATTGATGCTCTGGCTCGAATGGGAGGGAGGTCAGGGGCCGATCGGTACTGGTCAACCCACTAAGCGAATCAAAAATCTCTACGGTCAAGACTGGACCTTGTACCAGGGAATGAACACAGACATCAACGTTCCGGTTAGGAGTTTAATCCCCGATACCCCATACAAGAATTTCTTTGCGGGTGATATGAAGGATTGGTTGATGAAACTCGTCGAGGCTGGCATCTTCCGAGACGATGCATACCTCTTCACAGCCAATTTAGGGTTCGTGAATGATTGGATTTGACCGTTATGTTACCTTTTTTTTCATCTTTGACCATACCTGATCCCTTCTTTTTTTTTGTAATTCAGGATGGAAGCCTTTTGGGGAGAATCAGTCTTCTCAGCACGTTCCTCTTTACAACTTTTATGGGATGGGAATCAGCATCAAATTGGTTACATTCCTTCAGGATATCAACCACCTATTCCCGGTAGTGTGGTACCCGGTTACGAAAACACTCGCTAGTCTCAGACAGTTTTCGTTCTTTTTTTTTCTTTTTAGCTCTAACTTGAGATTTAGCTTTTTTTTTTCTTTAGCCGCTAGCTTTATTCACTCATTGTCAGGAACAATGTGAAATTCTGACCTCCTTCACTCTTGATTCTCATTCTTTGGCTACTCAGATTCGAATTTGAATTTGAATACGTTTGTTATTGCATTAGCTCTTACAAACGTGATTTCGATATCATATCACTTGTGTTAGTCAAGAATTTCATAGACATTCAGTTTGCGGAACACCGTCGAATTTTTTGATAAAACTCATGACTTATAAAGGTGTGAGAGACGATTGAGAAAAAAAAATCAAAACATACCGGGTTCTTTTCTTTGTGCATATGGAGTCTTCCTTACCTTGTCTTTCTCGGGAAATTCTTGAACGAGGTTCCTTAGAAAATCAGTCCATAGGTGTTAAGTGATCGTGAGCTATCTTAGGGTAACCTCTGTGACTATATTAGGAGTGGAGTTAGGGTGGATGGACTGAGCATGCGAGTGAAGTAGCTTCCAAGATGGAATATTTAAATTATGTAGCCCAATAACCTGAAGAACCCAAGTTTTGGCTTCAATCACATAGGTACATACAATTCATTTCAATCTCTAATTCACTTGTTTATCTTCACAGTATGGATCTTTTCACAATAGATTCACACAAGAGATGTCTAAGTCTCATGAAATGCAAGATAAGATTCACTCTTAAGTTTTTTTCAAAACCTTTGTAAATATGATCTACTATGACATTTTTCTCAACCAATATTGATACAATGATCAAATTCCAATGATTCATCATGTCTCAAACTATACTACAAGCAGAGAAATTCAAAAATTGAGACATTGACATCATGAATCTTAAAATATAGAAAACTGAACACATCTATTAACCAAGATTTTGGATATGTTCAAGTTCCAAGATGTAGATTTCTGGGTAGTAGTCCTTGATGATCATCAATTCCCATAAATTCAAACTGTACTCACATTCCAATTTACCAAACTTATCTTTTGCTTGATGATGAACTACTCTGCAATTTGGTTGGTGCATGCAAAAGAATCTCAAAGTAAAGAGGTTGTAAAGTGTGATAGATGGAATCTACTTGGTAGTTAGGACACCCAAAAAAATCTTTTTTTGTCAGAACATGAACAAGACAACTATCATATACACTTTAATGAAGAAGAAGAAGTAAGCGGAGTGCGAAACAGAACAACATTAGTTAGAGTTAGCCATTGATCTTTTCCAAATTCCATATCCTAATTATCATCTGTAGTCGTAGATCGATCGGCCTCAGTTGTAAGATCTGGCCTTGATGCCAAATCAGTCAGGCATTGTTGGATACTATCGATCATCTCTTGACGAGCTTCCGTCCGACTGAACTGTGATACCCACAAGATCAAATTAAGTTAGAAGGCTTAAGATTCCTTATCGGTCCACTTTGACTTACTTTACAAAGATACTTTTGAAATTGGCTGTTGTTCGTACTCGTAGTTTTTCCTCCATCACCAGAATCCTTCGGCGCTGAAGAAATCAATCGGTCGGTGTTGATGACCGTTGAAGCAAACGATAGAAATTTTTCTTGACTAGCTACGTAGCTGAAACCCTTGAAGATTGGGACATTCAATAATACTCTGTGTACTGCATCGGCTCTCATGACTATTTATTCCGTTATTGTCAGGGCATAAGCACAATCCATCAAACATTGATATTCGCACTGTGAGTGGCGCAAGATAGGGGTCTATAACTTACTTAATCGATAACGCGAAGGTTCTGATTTGTTACGAAGTAATCGAAGTCCACCTGATCCACGTTCGTGCCATGTTCCATCTACTTCTAGGGTAAAGACTTTACATCTTACACTCTTGATCAGATTCTCGTTCTCCTCACCCGTGATGACTGCGGAGCCATAGACGAGATATAGTAACAGAGAAGTTTGGTTAGATGCAAGTCGACGGTCATCAAAAACAAAGACAGGCCAAAGACGTTTGAGCTGATGTGGCACCATTAGACTCACGTTCCTTGACTTCAAACCCGGCATGCTTGTCCTCCCAGCCGAGATCAGCAGCAAGGGCTAAATGCGTCTTCTTTTCGGAACGGTGTGCGCCATCTTCACTTAGTCCGCCACTTTGAGAGGGAGTAGGTTGATCAAAGACGGAAGGTGTAGATGATGTCCAATTTGTTTTGCCATTTGTTAGCGGTGAGACACCAAAAGCGGAAGATTGGGAGAAAGCTGAGAATCCAAGTGGGCTAGGATTTGGCCTAGATTGAGCAAACGATGTGATCGCCGATGAAGTTGAGAGAGGGGGGCTTCGAATCCCATCAGAGTCGCCGTTGACTGCGCACACGGAGCTAGCAGCTGAAGAAATTGGCTTGGCATTCAGATGAGGGGCTGAAAGAGAGGGGATCTGTAAGGCTTCGTTGTTATTCAATTTGTCCAGTGCTGCGGGCTTGAGACTAGTAGGTTGCCCACTCGAATAGGCCGCGAAGCCTTCACCACCGTTAACCTCGGGTATCTTTGCCTTCTTGTTCTGAGTCGAATTGCCGGGCTCTAGTCCGGACTGAGAGCTGGCTAAACAGTTGTTCCTTTTACCTTTGAGGAAGAAATCTGAGCCACAGGGGAAATTAGGGGAGGCTGAAGCAAGCGAGTTTGATCCGGTGATGGCGCTAGAGAAAGTTGAATGTAAGGCAGAGGAAGAAGATTTGTGTGTAGTACTGTGTGGAACCGCAAAGGCACGAGCAAGACCAGGATTCGAGGACAGAACAGGTATAGGATCTGAAGTCTGATCAGAGGTGGGAGTATCCGAAGCGGAAAAGATCGAAACATTGGTCTTCGGCGCATGCACCATGAACGGCGATTCAGAATGGTTGTATGAAGCCCAGGAGGCGGGCTGAAGGATGTAAACGTTTATCATCAGTGTCCGACTTTCCTATACATCGTCGTTAGATTTGCAATAAGATAAAATAAAACTCGAACCAAAGCATCAGACTTTGCAGTTGTGGCAGAGATAGAGGTCTCTTTAGCAGGTTGGCCAGGAGCAATGATTAAACTCTCATTCTGCTGGTGAGGAGTTACTTCTAGTCCTTCATGTGCCCTCTCCTGATCGTTCTCCACGCCCATGCCTTCGACTTTCTTTCGAACTGATTTAACCTCAGTGGCTTCCGGAGTGGTCATACGTGATTTGCTGTGGTCATGGTCACTACCGCCATTGGAAGAAGTATGACTGTGAGAGATAGCTTGAGGATGGTTGGTCGTAGGTGGACTGGTCTGTTCCACATCCGAACACTTCGAGAAACGACGTCTGTTGAGTAATTGAAACCACGATAAGGAAAAGAAGACACTGATCCTTTGATGACACGAGAGCAAAGCTCACCCTTTTTTAGCCAATGGTGTGGGAGGATGCCCCACTTGATTGGGTGTCTGTTAGGAAGATCAAGAGAAGAACATGGTCAGTCAAGTACTTCCAGACTACATGGACAATCCAAAAATGAAGAATATTCCGACTTCGATAACGTGCTGGATCATCAAGAGTGATGGTAGAAGAACCACATCATGAAACCGGATGATCGGGGGAGGTTTATGAGAGGTTGATCAAGCAGTGAGAGTGAATCTACCTCGCTTTCTATATCAGAACCCACTTCAAGAGAGACGCTGGGATTTGGTGATCGATGTTCATTGTGAGTCTCGGGCGTTTGACCCAGTTGATTAGTGTCACGGCTTCGCTTAAGGCCATGAGCCTCGGTACCAGCTGTTTGGGTGAAAGGAGTCAGTTAGGAGAAGAAGAAGAAGAAGATTGAGATCCATAGGAAAACTAACCAAGAGGAGTAGATTCAGCATTGCGATGGGGAGATGGAGGTGAGGACATTTCTTGATGGATTGATGGATTGATTGAGTTCTTGTTCTTCTTTCTTGATAGAGTGAATGAAGAATTGACGAACTGATGAGTGGATGATAAGGAAGGAAGGAAGGAAGGAAGCAAGCAAAGAGGTGAATGGGTTGGTAGATCAGTTGACCAATTCTTATTTGTTCTTCACCAAACCCACTCAATTCAAACTCACTTTCAAAGGGTTTTGGACTCTTAAGTACAGACACACCCTACCCATCACTTAACCAACACTCAAACTATCACACTTTAACCAGCTCTTCGTGATCTTCATTTAATCACAACTTAATGACCACAAACAAAGCAGAACCAATGACACTTGGGTTTGTAAAATCAGTGGGGCATCCATGGCAAGGTATAGATGGAAGAAGAAGAAAAGCTCACAATTCATCATGATCAAGATCAAATGATGTGATCAAAGGGTTGACCAAATGAAGATTTTGACAAGAGAGTGCTTCATAGAGACAAGATTAGTCAAATGTGAAAGGATACAAACCCACCATCAATTTCTATCACGAAGAGCCTTGATTGATGAATGACTTCAGCTGATCAAAGAGCAACAAGGCTCACACAAATCTCATCCGTCTCTCCGTGAGAACATCATCTCTATCTTAGAAAACTGGCTCATGGTACATGGTACACGGACTGCATATGACACTACATGGGTCCAACCTTCACCTAATGATCCATATGGACAGAAGTAGTGGAGAACCTAACCTTCAGAATTTGCATACGAAGTGCACATTCTTTAGGACTTGAGCAAGCTTCAGAGTAGTATTTCAGACGGCCTTCATTGAATTTCGTCTTTCTCCTTTTTTGATCTTATTTTGCTTTCGGTCCTGACTTTATCATCATCGGTCACCATTCTTTTTTTTAAAAAAATTCAGCACATGTCATCAGGCTCACCACTTCCTCTGTCTTTACTTAGTAACCCCAAGTGGGTAGAAAATCCATTTAGAGAAGCACAAACATATGCAGTGAGTAAGGCTCTCTCTCTCTCTCTTTTAAGACCAAACAAAAGTCCATCTTTTTCGTTAATCTCAAACTTGATCTCCGCTTGGTGATCAAGATCTCTGTCGTAAACCCCGAGTTCCCCGATTGGGCCTTGTCGGTCTTGGCCTTTTTTATCATCATGAGAGTTATATTCGTATTTATCTGTGCAGGTATCATCATTATACCCATCTTCAAGGGCTCTACTAGTCGAAAGAGGCATTATTATTTGGTTCAAAGGGTATATCCGGGAGGTAGTGAGTCTCACTCAACTAATTTGATGAAGCTTTGCAATCTTCGAGGTCTTCAGCTGACTCACTTGATCCGGGTGTGTTGATTTTACTAGGGAATGGGATGCCTTACCTAGTCCCAAATAGGTGTATGATCATCGTCGTTTGTGAACTTGTAACCAGTGTGTTGTACATGCTATTGGGTTGCTTAAATTACTCGGTGAGTAAGCATCACAGGTGTGATCACGAGTAGAAGTCACATTTGTCAATTTGCGGCTCACGACAAGAAATGTTTGCGGTATGATCAGTTTTACTCGAATGTCAGAAGCCATCACGGTCCAAGACCGGTCTTAATGATTTGGTATGTTCCTCGTTGATTGTAGTAAAAAAATCTGAAAAATCGGCTTCTCAACTTCATCTTCAACCCCATGGGTTTCTTCCTCAGGTTTGTCATTGCGTAGGTCTCATTCTCTCTCGGGTTTGATTTGCCAAGGTTTGAATGGTGTGCTCATCGATGAATGGTTTCCACAACTTCACAACAATCAATATCATGTTCCGCCGATGGCATGAACAGGTGGCTTCCGTGAGCATATACTACTGCATTAAGAAATGATAAGGCTTACTTACTTCTTAGGAAACACAGCTCTTATGTCGGTATGGTCATGGCTACATGGGGTCTTTGTTACGCCTGGTGAGAATATCCTTCTTTTATCTTTGCCGTATAGGTTTTTATCGAGTCATTTGAGTTTTCAAAATACCATTTCTCAAAGATCTTTCTCACATCTTGAACCTGACGAGAATACATACAGTCTTTTTGATGTGGATGGTACCAAGAACAAAAAATACTCTCGGATCTTGACCCCGATTGTCTACAATTCCATTTGGATTTCATGGTCACTCTTTGCAATTGGGATAATATCATATTGGGCAGTCCGATCACTGAAAGATACAAACGACCTTCAGAAGAATTTGCACCATATTCTTGCCTTGTTAAGAAAAGCATCCGGTTCTTGGGATCTTCATCACGACTTTGGAAAGGTACCTATCAAAACAATTCTAAATTATATGGTAATTTTGTTTAAGAATTGGAGTCAAATTGACTCCACACTTGTTAGATGGGCAACAGTTTGGGCTTCTTTGGCAGGTGCTTTGGTCTTGGTAAGTCTCATTCTCTTTTTCAATCCCAACACACCACTTCACTCTTTATGATAAGATACGCAATCGTGACTTAAACTTAGATGCGCAAAAGTTCTGACATTGGTATGTGAGCCAACAGTTTTACATTCTTGTAGTCTGCGTATTGCTCCGAATGCTCAAGCAAGTGTTGCGTATGCGTGACACGGATACAATCACTGGGAATGCCCAATGGACATCTACAATCTTGTGCGAATTAGAAGCAGAGTTTCGTAAGTCTGAGGAATGAAGGTGATTCGAGAAGCAGACTAATGAACCTAGGCTTTTTCCTTGAACTATCTCAAGAGTTTTTGTCTAGATGTTCTTTTGTTATAATCTTGAGTATCTTCGCTCAAATTGTTGAGGCCATCGGCCAGATTCTGATCAGTGGTCATCAGGATTCGTACGCCTCTGAAATCTTCTATAGAACCAAATCAGATGACCTTATCTTTGTTCACCAATCCTTCTTCAATTTGACTTGATAGGTTATATTGCAGAATCACATCCACCATCATCTGTCAAATCCCTGGAGTATTTATGGTCCCCGCGCTTCTTCTACAATCGGTAATGTCATATGCTCTCACCTCTAACCAATCATGACTAGACTCAGAGTTCAAGGAATTGAAATTGACACCCCTTTTGTATGTGTCAACTTGGTATGTAATATCTCGACAGTGGCGTATATTCACTGAGCGCTCTCCAGATGAATCTGAGTTTTGTCGGGTCCCACTGGATTCAGTCACCAAGGACGTTCCAAAATTGACTTCACTACTCTTAGGTTGGGATACTACCATGTGTTGGATAGGAGAAAAAGATGAGGAAGAAGCAAGCTTTCCCGGCCTGCGTCCGGTCACTATATCCGACTCTTCTGCCGGTGGGAAGTGTGAGGATATCTCTTCTGACTATATTCATATCACCCAGTCAACTGTCGTTACCCGAGATGCTATTTAATTTTTATACACATTTCCCATTCTTCATCTTGTTTTGTTTGGTCATCCTTATGATACGGTGGTTCTGGTATCTACAATTTATCATATCCCAAACCTGTGTGTTCATCACCAAAGTTTTCTCCTTACTATATCCACTTTTTGTCATTCCTTCATATTTATTTATACCTTCATTAAATGTGTCATTGTCATTTTTTTCCAATTCTTCATCCTTCAGTTGCGTTCATATTGTCTGTTCTGATACATATGGCTGTTTTCTCAAGGGTATTAGGCAATGTGACACGATAGGGCTTCAATGTGACTTGGATGTTTTTTCACCTGCGTTTTGAGGATAAGGATTTGTGTGGTAAGGAGTGCCTTGAGAGGACTATGGTAAGTAGATCAGTTGTTCGGGAACAGGTGAAGTCGTAGGTCCGCAAGATGGGATGCACACCATATGTTGCATGTAAAAGCGTTCACTGCCTGACGAAGATCTGATTCAAAGAGAACTGCAACCTCCTGATGGTAGTCATGTATAGCCAAGGTCTCAACAAGGCCAAGTTTCTAAATCATCAAGTCTCAAAGAAGGATGATCTGTTCACCCACTCAGGTTGATCTTCGAAAAAATTATATTTTTGGTCAATGAGTTTGCACCTTACAATCTGGATTCAAAATCAGCAGAACTCTCTACCTATCTGAATCAAGAGTTTTATTAGTGGCTTTTCAAAGTAAACTACTTCAACAATATCAATCTATCCTGTTGCTTTCTGAGCTATTTGACAAGTGAGAAAAGGTGAGAGTCTCAATGTTCTATCTAAGACTTTATTTTTCATATATAGCATAAGTGCCTTCAAGTGACTGCCTTGATGAAAAGGCCAAATAATTCTTTAAATCATAGTTGGGGTTGTTTTCATTACCCTCCTCAGCTTTGTTTCCTTATACAGGAAGTTTTGTGAAACGTATTGTTAGTGTTTGTAACTGTTGATTCTGGTCGCCTTTCAATGTCTCCAGAGTCTAAATTACCTCTTGGTGCTCTACCGCGCCTGGAAACACATATACCCAAGTTGGAATCACATTGTTCAAACCGAAGGCCGGCTGAGATCCTCAGGACCAAAGCTCATTGGCAGAAGCTCTCCCAAAGTCTTGATGGTCACCTTTGTCTTCAAATCTTCCGCCGCGCGAAACGAAGCTGATGCCATATAAATCGGCATCTGTTCGAAAGTGAACCGGGTGCAAAAGAGTACCCTTTGAATATGATTTTTACTAGGAGGCATCAAACTTGACAACAGAAGATGAGACTACTCAACTTCCAGTTGACAAAATTCTCGAGCGAATTGGCGACAGACACCACAAGGTGAACAAGGACCGTCTATATCACTAAGCTGATAAAAATTTTAGATCTTCATCAGTACGACTTGACTAAAAGGTTCAAGGTTTAAGTATAAATGATTTTCCAGATGGTCAACTATCATATTCTGACGAGGAATAACACTCAACGTGGCGACAGCCAATGCTTTGAATTTGGTTTTCCCTTCGCTCTGGATGCAACAAGACGGCACGAGAAGCAGATGGTAGACGGACATGGCCATACAACAATTAGCTACCGTGATCAATTCAGGTAATTTGACAGAAGTCAAGGACTGGAAAGAGCCTAACAACTGCTTTCGCAAACGCAGTCCGCTCAGCGCATGTTCCAGGAGCTAGTCATGATTCGTAAGGGCCGGTTGCAATGTGTCAGCGCTCAGTGTAAATAGACACCCGAAGGGATCTTGGGAGATGACTATAGCCCGTTTTATGAGGGAAAGGATTCCAACAATGAACGTGGGCTACAGACATCATCATCCCAAGAATCACCAGCATATATTCACGCCCCTTGCAAAGAAGCACTTACTGAAAGCCGCATTCTCAACGTTACATCCTGTGATCACCTCATCGGAGGTGGTCAGTAATGCCGCCCCGACCGGGAATTTAGAGCTGTTTCACCATGACGCAGGAAGGCAGATATCAGCACTTCGGCTCATCGCCAGCAAGTCAAGTAGAACAATCAAACCTACTAAGGTGAATACGAAAACTCGCGCGCTATTCGAAGGCGAGGTGATCAAGGTTGCATATACAAGATTCAACGCAAGAGAGGGTAACCAGGTCAGCTGTTCATTGGCCTTCCGGGAAGATTGGCATTCGCACTTCCTGACTCATACTGATAGGCCAAAGACGTCGAACGAACCACTTAATGCACTTTGACAAAGATGGATGATCTGCTCTTCGCTAACTTGATTGGATGTGTCGCCCATTTCGATCTGAAGTCTTGATCAGAACTTCAAAAGTTTGGTATAAACAAGACGATCTGAACCCCGACCCGAGTAAGGGGCGATGACCGGGTTGGCAGCTTGCCCGAATCAAACTGATTCTATTACGGATTGACATGAGACAATGGAAATCCCATGGCACCCAAAAAGGTCTTCTCTCTGGAGCCGGTGGGAGGTGGGAGATATGAGGGCTGCACAAAATGAGTACCATATGTTTATCAGAGATATTGGGAAGCTGTTAAACAGATGAGCAGAGGAGCCTTAAAAATGGCTTTCACCAATTTTATCCCAATCCTATTACAGTTGCAGAATTGAGATGGTTCACTATCTCACTGGCTCAGCCCTGAGCCAAAGATTGAGACTATTGGCTTATGAATGAGAGATAAGATAAATGAACAGAGTGGTGTTATGGATCAAAGGATCAAATCAAAACCCCACCTTAGAGTCCGATTCAGTATAAAATCAAATATTTGATGGTTCTAGGAAAATGAATCTTTCCGTTGGTCAAAAGGATTCTTATCAATAGTGCTGATATACAATCCTGAAGATATGCCCAGCCAAATTTCTGTGTCACAACAAAATTTGTGTACAAAATGAGCTAGCCCTGGCCCTGACTAGCCAATAATGTGCTCAAGGAGTTACTATCAAATTTGTCAACAAGCCTCTCATAAATTCAGACAGATTGATAAATCTCATCAATGGCCTGTCACACCCCACCTTTGTTTGGCATCCTTGTTTATTGTGGACAAGCTAGAATTTGCATCATCAAACTGACTCTCTCCCTCTCTCCAATGTGTGTCAAAGCAAAAGAATAGGAGCATAAGATTATGAAGACTTGATGGACAGAGAGGGATTTCACTCAACAAGAAAGCAGAGCAGTGTTTCAAAGATTTCTGCCCTGAAGTGCTTTTTAAAACTAGACAGAGATAACACCCATTTAAAATTTCAAAAACCAGATCCAGAATGTTTTTGAAGCCTTATTCACCTGTATACCCTTTTCTATACTTTCCACATCAATATGGGCTATGGAGAAACAGTGTCAGGCCAGTTTCCAGCCTGGTGTGGTTCATCAAATGCATTCTTTTTTGGGTAAACTATTGTTGGCCTGCATCAGTTGTCCTGCATGTATGAAGAGTACATCACCTTCCAGAGTGTTGTAAGGTGGTTTTAGTATTACCATCATGAAGAGAGTTTCTTGAACTGTAATCCTTTAAGGTTGGCTTGGCAGAGTCTTATGCTTTCTGGTACTCAAGAGTACATGAACATTTTCTTGTGTCTCAACTTTGCCCTTTTAGCATGTTAACTCACACAGCCAGGATCTGTATCCTGAAATCCAACATCAAATTTAGCTGATTTTAAGCTTGGATGACCATATTGGAGGTACAATCTTTTGGTATGTCATCCAAACCAAAGCTGTTGATAGTATCTTTACACTTTGCACTTTTGTCCCAATGGATTCATGTCTACCTACCAGTAAATCATTGCTGGTATGAGCATGTGTGGATGGATAAACACCCTACTTAGGCTTAGGGAGATTAACTGTGAGAGGGCCCAATGCAAGTTATGATAGGTACAATCCCCAAGAATCAATAACTAGCCTGCTGCAATATGGATGTTGATGAACAGTGATGAACTCCTGTTTGTTGGTATTGATGATTGAATCTGATATCATGGAACTGATGAGGTGGTGGGTGTTGAGTGAAATGTGCTGTATTGATATGAGAAATGCTCATGGTACTATTAATATTGTAGCTTAAGCTATTAGCTCTTGATTATGTTTACTAATTAATTTTAGTTTTTTATTTTATTTAAATCGAATTCAAGTCAAACTGATTTTAGAGTGACTTCCAAGTGAGCAATCGCTTTACTCAGCTTCACTCACTCAGTTTGTTGTCCATGGAACTTCAGAATGGTCAGTGATCATTAACGTATCATTATCAATTCATCTTCAATCTGATCACCTTTGTTTCTTTCTTAGACCTTTATTTTTCTAATTCAATCTCTAATCCCCAAATCACTCCTGAAGCTCAGCCATCACTTCGTACTATTCGATCCCTTCCTCAACGTCGCAATAAACGTCCTCGTCTGAATCATATCAAACCTCCTCCACCTCCTCCCGAAGGCTGTAGTCCTACTGAAGCTAGCCGTAGTGAAAGTCCAGTCACACCACCTACCGGACTCCTACAATTCCATAGTCCACGTACCAAAAAAGCCATTGCTACTCTAACTGATTCAGTTGCTGCCCTCAACATCCATCGTTCATCTCGCACACCAATGACTTCTGAAACCGTCCAATTGACAGATCCACTTGATCTTCCTGATCCAAGCGACCACTACTCTTATAGTGTTCCCCGCTTAGACATCGCTTCATGCCTAAAGGACTATCGAAACAACGAAGATGATTTGCTGGAAAACGGAGTGGACGAAGAGGAGGAAGAGGACGTAGAGGATGAACAGCAGGAAGATGAACAGGTAGAGGAAGAACTAGACGAAGCAGATCATAATTTCAGCGGTTACGCTTTCTTGTCCGCTGGTCACTCCAAGCAAACTTCGTCTACAACTCAGTCTACTTTAGCAGATCAAACCAATGCCAACAGAAAGAAACGCAAAGTCCCGAGCACCGTTGTTATACCACTTGCTCATCCAATCCTACAGTACGGTTTAGAGTATGAACTCAGGCCTGCTAATGTCCCTTCACCATACACACCACCTCATACGATGGGACAAACTACTCCGGCCTTTGGCCAACTGTTACGAGCTGCTCAGCTGGAAGGTGAGGGCGGTGAGTATGACGATGCTGAGGAAGAGGAGGACGTTTCTGCATCAACTATGCAAGTAGATTTCACGAACCCAGTCACACTTGCTAAAGGTGATTCATCCGTCTGCATCCCCTCTCATCTGGTCTTCATTCATTCGTATGTCTTCATTATCTCTTGCGGGATGGCCCTATACTTGATGGTCACCAATCTGGATCAGTCCCAATGGCTGTTCCTTCTATTCGAACTTTTGTCAATATACCACTGCCCCCAGTCTTGCAAAAAAAACATCATGCATTGCTATCCTGCTCTTATTTGCTGTGTCCAAGGAACAATATGAACCACTGATGTGCTCCTGTTCATGCGATCCCCTTCTGCAGCTCTTTCTTCGCATCATGTCAAAATGATGAAAAAGCCAATCAGCTCGCCTCGTCATTATGGTCGTCGGCTTCACAAGCTTGCACTTTCACGATTGCTCGAGCGCTCATCTCCAAGCTCGAGCGCCTCGCCCTATTCCGGATCTATCAGCGCTAGTCCAGATCAGAGTATCAAAACCCCCAAGAAGACTAAATCCCCAATCTCGACCACCCGAAACAATTCGGCCTCCAAACGTACCCCCAACCGCAAAAGTCCATTGCGCCCTAAACCGAAGGCACCAGTTTCTAAGCTCAAGATGCCTGTGCTACCAAATCTTTATGACCCTTCCCTCCCCCTTGGCATAGTCTACCCACCTACGGCAGACCTTACTCGGCTGAGCAAGTCAAGGTCTAATTCTGATCGCGACCATGTTGATGACAATCACCCTCCCAGCTTCGAAGTCTTTTGTCGTCCTTCCTGCGGTGATCAAAGTCGGCCTCCGAGCTTGACTATCCGAAATCCTACAAATGAAAGTGGAGATGAAGAGGCTGGACACAGTCTGCGTGGGGAGTTTTCATTTCGTTTGGAAATTGCCGAAATCAACAAGAGGCTAGTTGCTTTACATATCGCAATTTCAGACGAGAGGAAAACTAGAGAAGCCCAAATCAAAGAGGCTATGAAGATAGCGATGGAGCAGCAACATGATCTTAGACAGCATATTCGTCGGTCTGATCCAGCGAAGCTCTCATTTGGAGATGGTGGAGGTGATCAGCGTTCAATCACGACAGGAAAAGACTCGATCAAGGGTGAAACAACATCCATGAAGAGTTCTGGTCTTACCTCAAACGATCGTCGTCCAAAGTCTCACATCTCACCGAGGCCAGTTACTTCTAACGTTGACCACGGACCCAGTGGTCCTCCTCCTTCCGAGCCTCCTCCACCTCTTCCATCTGGTCTTCATCCTAATTCATCATCCGCTAATCTTTCATCAACTAATCCTGATGGTCGAAATCCAGAGCCCTCGCCCAAGAAAAATGCGAAAAAAGGAAAGAAGAAGCGCTCTGCTCATGCCAACGCTAACAACATTCATCATCGAGATAATTATGTGCCATCAAGGCTTCCGACAACTCATCAGCAGACTACCACTGTTGCGGGTCAAGGTGTACTGGGTACAGAGTTAGCCACCATGGACCTTCTTGCGAAAGACTACGATCCCACCAGTACTCGATCGTCTCTACATCCATTTATAGACCCTAATTTGAGTGTTTTACGTGAAGGTGACACGGAGACCAGTCCGAGGGCTAATAACGGGAGTCATAGTCAATTGGGTTCATCAGCGATTGCTAAATTTTTTGTTGAACCAGATGAATGGATCTGTGGATTTTGTGAGTATGAGCTTTGGTTTGGAGAAGAACTTTCGTTAATCAAAGTGATCAAGAATCGAAAGATGATCCTTCGTCGACGGAAAAGAGCCAAAGAAAGAGCTGCAAGAGCTGCAGCTGGAATCAAAAACCCATCTAACCCTGGTGGTGGTCCTAACACTTCATCTACCCATAACGGGCATGGTTCTTCTTCATCTTCTGTTACGGATCATCATCATAAAAGTATAGTTGATCAACCTCATTCAAATAATCCTGCAATTCCACCACCACCACCTCCTCCTCCTACTTCTTCACCTACTAGTCCTTAGAAATTTAGTGTAATTGTTTTGCATTTGATGTGATGACACAGATCATCATTACTTCTGTTGTTTAGTAAAGAAAAAACGTATCCGTCTTGCAGAATCGTTTAAGTGTTTTCTACCCTTCTTCTCTCAATCTCACCCATGTTTTTTTTGTCTTTTGGTTTTTGATCATTCAAGTTAAATGACCATCTTTTCATCATCATCCTTTATAAGCTAGAGACCTATATTCGATCATCATGTTCCTTTTTTTTAAACTCATGAATCTGAATGTTTTTTCTTCTTCTTCTTGAAATAGATCTCTAGTAGAATCCAATGGGACGATTTTTTTTTCAAATCATATCAAAAAAATGACATTCACCTTTTTTTTGATTTTGATTTTTATAAAATCTGATAAATTTTGATTTGAATGAATTTTAAAATCGGATCAAATCTTATGATGATTATGTTTTTTTCTTACTTCAAAAAATCAAATCAAATCAAATCAAATCAAAAACAAAAATGGTTCTTTCAATTTTTTCTTTTTACATATAAACAATTTCAAGATTCAGTTTTTGTAAAGTTTTCTTAAGTCTTTTTTGTTTTTTTTTTTCTTTTTGTTTTACTTACCTGTAGCCTAACTTCTTTTATCACATTCTCTTTGCTGTGATTTGCAAGTTTGATTTTGGTTTGATTTGTTTTTGTGAGTGTTTGGTTTGGGGTTTTATGTGAGTTTTTTACAGATCAGAAGTGGTTTTGATGATAGAAGGTCTGCTTGGTTGAAGTGAATCTTTGAGAATGGATTCTGATCAAGAAGATCATGTGAAAAGGTGATCAGAGTGATGTCATCGTAGTCATCAATGGTACAGCACTTTATCAAATGATTCGATCAACATTGGTCATCTTGGTGAACAATCAGCCAAGTGATTGATCTTGGAGTGAAAGTGAGAGATTTCTGCTCTTGACCGTTCTGCTTTACTATAAAGTCATCAAGCTTTTATTGAGAGTCAAACTGATTGAGGAAATCATCACATCCCAATCAAACATCCTAAAACCACATTCATCATAAGCTAAAGATGATAGTTGACAATCAATTCAAAAAAATATGGAAAAGCAAGAACCTGTAAGCATAATCACTGATGAATGATATATCATCTAAATCAAACCTATCAACTCTTGAATTTCAGAACAAGTAAGAAAGATCTAACAACCATTGTAAGAAAATCTGTTTTGATTGAAGACCTCACCTGTCCTTCTCAAGAAAATGCCATCTTCTTCAAATGGAAAAAAGAAAGTCATCTGAAAGACCAACAAAGGTCAAGTAAACTCAGTGTGCATGGTTCAATTTTCTGAAGATGGTTTTTTAAAGGTTTAGTAAAGAGCTTATAACCTTTTTTCAGCTCTCTTCATATATGTATATATATGATCGTTTATTTTAGTCTAATTTTGCGACTCTCCAGACATCTCCAAGTACCAGCCAAGCGTCGACCGAACCACTCTTCACTAAGTGCCCAAATCACGAAAATCCTGATTTCCATCACAAATCTAGTTTCGAGCAGGTAGAAGAACGTTGGGCTTCGGGACATCGTGCCTCTGAAGCAAGACCTCAGATATCCCCGTGATTAAGGAAATCGTAACACTTTTATGGTACATGCACCTGGTTAGCAAGGTGACTCCGCTATACGGTAGAAGTGGAATGCTAACACTTCAACTGGATACACTCAGAGAGCTGAGCCAAATGCTCTGAGCTCACTTCGGAATCGAGATACTGCTTCACATACCATTGTCGCGCAAGATTCAAATCAACAGGGAATCTAACAGCTCTAGAACACGAGCCTGATGAGCCTCGGAAAAACTAACAGATGGCTAAAGCGACGTCAATCCAAGATATAACACACACCAGAAAACTTGGCAAAAACTTCTCCCTGAGTCAATATAAACCGTCTCCTTCTGACGAAGAAAGCCGCGATACATTCATCGTGACTGGAGAAGGCGCAGATCCCCCAGAGCCGTTGAGCGTACAGCTAGTCAGTCCATAGATGTTCACCGTTCTGATAGTGAGGTGCTAAATTTACATTGATGAACGTAGCCGTTCGTAGCAGAGCACTCTCAGAGAGTTACGCACCTTGATCCAAACTTACCACAAAAGATCGTGTCTTTTAGCGTTGTTGCAGAAGATCAAGCTCGATTCACGGGAAATATAACAGCTCCAGACCACGACCACAGAAGACCTTTGGAAAGTGCTTTAATGGTAGAAACAACACCTATTCAGGATATCACACACAAAAGAATACTTGTCGAAAATATACCATTTGACTCATTCCAAAATCAGCAAAACCAATGTCAATTCCATTCAAAAGCCACCCCTTAAAGACTCTTTGGTTTGTAACACCATTGATTAACACATATACCAGTATAAGAGAATTCGAAATAAACTCGTAGACTCGTCAGGATTTTCAGAAGAGAATGAAGAGAAGATCAAGATGATTAGAATGATTAGTAAAACACAAATGATTGAACTTTTGTTGAGTGATGAGAACCATCAAGTATTCTCATGTTGGAGATTTCTGATCGCCAGATTAAATGAAAGATCATCCGCAATGGAGGAAGAAGGATTTAGTTTGTGATCTGTCCTTTGATTACCTTCTATAATGGATGTTGAAGAAGTGAATCAAGGTATCAGTTATGGAAGATTGACTTCAAAAGAAATAGTCATTCTCATAAGATATATCGTTAAAGTTGGTCAAATTACTTTAGATCAGGAGAGAAAGATCAGAAGTGATTAAGGAGGATTCATCAAGAATCGATCAATTGATGAATTGTCAACATTGGTAGAGTTTCCTTAGAAGGATTTGATTCTGATACTTATCCTCATGGGACTAGTCCACATTTCATCTTGAGTTGCAATCACTCTGAATCATGAAAAAACGCTCAGTGAGCCTGATATACATATATCTGTCTCAATGGTTTTGTGACTGCTGGCTGATCTAAGTTGATATTTTGAAGTTCAATTCAACCTGTAGTCAGCTGGTCAAAGTAATGGTGATGATCAAGAGATTGTAGCGATAGATTGGCAAGAAATTCTAGGATGTGATGCTGAATGTGTTCATGATGAATTTAAAACTTGAAGTGAAGATATCTAGTCTGTTGAAGATCGAGTGTATGTAAAGATATCTTCACATGAACATCGATTGAGCTTGAGCTTGGACTTGAGCTACAGTTAAATTGGTTAAATTCATGCTTCATTTTGTAAGATTTACATACTTCAAATTCAACTTTCACTTCATTTCTCAAAAACCAACGAACTTCAGACTCAGACTCAGAGGAATCTACCAAATCAACTTACTATTCAAAGATTTTAAGGACCTTCAACGAAACACTCATCAGATAGTCAAAGTCAAATCAAATGGGACAAAGCTCATCCAACTTTTTTGAGTTAGACCGATCAACATTCTCAATTCAATCGATCGATTTTAATCATCAGCATCCATCATCAAAATCAAACTCAACTTTCTTAACAATTTCTAACGATCATCATCAACAACAAATCTCATATCAATCAAATTCAAACTCGACACCCAACCAATCTCAACCCGTCATCACTTTCATACCTGATCCAGATCATCAAGAACAAGAATTAAAATCACAATCAAAACTATCAATTAATTCAGCTTATCAATCTTCTTTACTCAACATACCAATTCAAGAACTTCATTCACTTAATCTCAACTTTCATCTACATCATAATCAGCCTATTCATTCATCTATCGCTTTCATCATCACTGATTCATCTGAATCACTTCATAAACTATTGTCAAAAGATCTCAAATTGCATTCTAATCTTTCAAACAGATCAAATGTGATCTTATTACCTCAATCATCTGATCAAACTGATGCATCGAACTTTACTTCCACTTCATCATCAACTCATCAACAATCATCATCATCAGCATCATCGTCATCATCATCAGATCGGCAACAACAGATTTCATTCAATTGGACTTTCTCCCCTCCACCCGATAGTCAACGTACATCTGGTTATCGGAATTTTATGGCTTTTGTTGCATTTGATTCTAGTCTAAATCAATTTAAAATCTTAACTTCTTTATCTATTTTCTTTCAAATCTTACCATCAAACTCAACTTCAATTTCAATCGAATCTACAAACCTTAATTCAACTCTAGCATCTTCATCTTCAATTTTGACTAATTCTATCAATCCATCATCATCTCCATTACTCAATTTACCTATTTCAATTCAAAATCCTTCCAATGATTTTCAGACACCTTCAGTTACTTTTGCATCAAACGATTTATTATCTACAGGTTCATCGCATCATATCAGTCGACTTACCAAATCTAGTACTTCTCCTAATCTCAACTCTTCAGCATTTCCTAGCTCAACTCCTACGGAACCCTTCACACTCCCTACACCAGACCTTGCCTTTGAAGATGGTCCCTTGTTTAGAGCAAAACTCACAGGTCTTGAGAGAAGATCAGCCAATCTGAAAAGAGGACTCAAACATATTATCAAACTTTTGGAAAATTATCATGAAACTTTGACCACCTTGGTAGAATGTGATAGGAAACTAGAAGAGGCATTCGCACAGGTTGGTATAATATTTTATTCTCGCTTTCTGTCTTGATAAGAATCTTACTCATCTCTCTAATGGTCATTTGTAGCTTGATGACATCAGCCCAGCGGCTTATAGACCACTGAAAGAATCTTATTTGCAAAATGCTCGACATCTCTTTTATGGGCTTCATAGTGAACGCCTCGATAAACTACAAACTAACGCTCTACAGCCTCTCCGTAAAATCTTCAACAGACTCAAAGAAGCCGATCATCATAAGAAAGCCTTTGAACATGAGAGTAAAGCTTACTATGAGTACATTACCAAATATCTTGCCATTCGAACTGGTTCAGCCGCCGATTCACTTTCAAAGGAAGCCAAAGCTGCTGAGCGATTCGACCAGATGAAAACCAAATTCGCGTTTGCTCGTATAGATTATCACCATACACTCTATGAACTTGCTATCTTTCATGAAACTGAAGTCCTACAGATCCTCACAGATTATCAAGTTAATCAACACGAGCTTTATTGTCTTGGAACTGATCTTGCGCAACGTCTCGCTCCTCTTGGCACTTCTCTTCATCAACTCAAAACCGATCTTGTCGCCAATCGAATTGCGATTGATGCTCAGAAAGACTCCCTTGAATCACATCGACGTTGGTGGGCTACCAAATTAGGTGGCAACTCACAGCAAAACTCAATTCCCGACGTCGGGTCGAACTTATCATACCAATCATTTAATCTGATCGATAGTGCACGTCTTTCGATTGATTGTATGATCTCTCCCCCTGCCAATTCTCGTCCTTCCAATGTATCACAAACTCCAGTTATGAAATCAGCCACATCTTCAAATATCTCCTCTATGGCTCGTCCTTTATCACCTTCATCTCTTTATACGCCTTCTCAACCACGATCTCATGACTTGGCTGAAAGACTTAAAGGATTTGCTCATGCACTCGCTAATATCACCTTCCAGCGCGATTCATCTGGGTCGGGTCATGGTACCATACATACTGAACCTATCCCTCCCATTGAGGGCAGTTCTACTGCTCAATCTCAGATTAGTACTCAGACGCGACAGCCAAGAACGTCATTGCCAGGATCTCCCTTGACTTCGACTAACCCTTCTGGGCTGGGGTCGTCCCTTCGATCTAGTAGTATAGACTTGCCATTGCGCGATAAAATCTCCAATCGGGATCAGCTTGGTATGAGTCATCCATTACCAGGATCGTCAAATCTGGACGTTCCATCTCGTCCACCAGGGAATAAATCATCAATCTCTCTTACACCTTCACCTGAGAACGAAACCACTCAAGATGAACAAATAGAAGAATTAGAAACACTTACACCAAGTCAAGCACGTAAAAAAGAAGGCTTTTTGTTTTCATCCACTAAATTACTTTCGCAACATCAACTTGCTTCATCCAATGTGAATTCAACAGATACATCATCATCAAAATCGTGGAAAAAACTTTGGTGTGTCTTAGCAGCAGGACAATTATCGGAATTCTCAAACTGGCAAGAAAAACAACAATTAGAGATCAATAGGCCTGCTATCAATCTAAGATTTGCTACTGTACGTGAAGCTAGGAATCCAGAACGTAGGTTTTGTTTTGAGGTGATTACGCCTCAGACTAAAAGAACCTATCAAGCCACTATGGATTCTGAGATGAAGGATTGGATTAGAGCTATCAGTGCTTCGATTGAGAGTCTTTTGAATGGGTATGAATCAAATCTTTCCTCCCTTGGAAATTGTGATACCTAATGTGCATTGTTGATTTATATGTTTAGGACGAGCTCAGTACGACATTTTGATTTTTCAAAATTAAAAAATCATTCAATCGAATGTTTAAGAGATTTAATTGAAGAAAGCGGACAATCAAATCAACAATCGGTACTGTCTCGAGATTCAACAGGAAGTGATTTCGACAGGCCTAATCAAAGAATGAATTCGAATGAATTAGTCAGAGTTCAATCATATCAACCCGTAGGATTCGGGAGAGGATTGGCTACTAAATTGATTAGAAAAACATCTAAACTACAATCACATCATCATTCCAATTCGTCTCCGATTTCATCAAGTTCATTACAAAACAACCGATTCACTACTTCATCTAAGAAACCTAAGTCAGGTTCAAATAGTGGAGGGATTAGCAATAGTACAAGTAGATTACAATTAGGTAAGAACGAAACTGGATCTAAGTCAATGTCTTGTATGGTAATCAATAGTGAAAGTAATCTAGAAGGAATAAGCCCTTCGAACCGAACGAACATAGAACAATCAGATGAAACGATATCAGAAGCGATCAATTCACTTTTCACCTCTACTACTACGACTGATACTAACCCTACGATTGAAGAAGAAGAACGAAACCAATTGAGGATTATCAAGAATGCGGAAAGATTGAATGAATTGAGTCGGTTAGGAGGGAATGAGAAATGTGGAGAGTGTGGAAAGAAACCAGCTAGATGGGCATCTTTTTCGATTGGAATCTTTCTTTGTATACGATGTTCTGGATTACATAGAGGTTTAGGTACTCATCTTTCTAAAGTTAGGAGTTTAGATCTTGATGGTATGTGAATTTCTTGACTTTTTCTCTATTCATCTTTTGTGAAAGGAGTGGGAATTCTTGGAGGGTTCGGAATTGGTTTGAGAGAATTGATGTTTTCTTTTTCGATCTAGATTGGAGTGATGAACAAATTAAGAATATGGAATTGGTTGGAAATGAAAAGGCTAAATTGATTTGGGAAGCTAGATTACCTTCTGGATTCAGAGTAACGGATCAGTTAAGTGACTTCAACTTCAATTCCAAGAAACACACATATCTTTCTAATCAATCTGGTTTCCTGTCAAATCAACTTTCCAAATGGATGGTTTTTGTTCTTGGTTTTCATATTTTTGAAAAATCAAATAGAAATGTAGGCGAATTTATAAAAGAAAAGTATGGAAATGAAAGATATAAAGTCCAACCTAAGATTGAAGAGATCAAAAATGAAACTGATTTGAAAGAAATCATTTCGATTGGAATCGGATCTGGTTCATTTATCTTTGAAGACAAATTAGTTAAAAATTGAACCAAGAGAGAGAGAGAAGAAGAAGAAAAATCATAAATTGAAAAAAATTAAACCAAAAAAACATTAATGTAACTTGAAATTGATTATACATGTAACTTTTTTTTTCTCCCCCTTTTTTGCTCTACTTAATTTTTTTTTCTTAATTGGACAAATCTTTATTTTCTTCTGTTTATAGCATAGGGTTTGAAGATGGGTTTTTTTTTCTAACTATACAAGGATTATGATGGAAATTGTATATATATAGATCATTTTAGAGATTTGTTTTCTTTATATATATATATATATATATAGCCTGTTTGTTTTGTTTTGTTTTAGGGAGTATATAGAGAACAAATTATTATTATTCTTTTTTCAAAAATTCTGGTTGTAGAAATGTGTTTGTTTTTTTTTCGGGGGAAGGGGGGGGGCTTAATGCATGTTTCTTTTTTTTTGAAATTTTTGTTTCATTCTTTTTTCATATTATAATCATCATCATGAACATTTTTATAACTATGAGTGTGTTTTTTCTTTTTGATTTTTTTTGATTTTTTTTGATTTTTTTTTCATGAGTGTAAAATTAATTTGAAATGGTTCACTATCTTTTTTTTGGGGTGAGGTTAGGAGATGAAGATTTTGTGTAAGATTGAATTCTTGGGTGTTTTGTAAAGATATGAAATTACATAAAATTGATTTGAGAGAAAAATGTATAGAGTCAAAGATAGTCAAAGAGAGGAAATGGAATTTGTCAACTTTTGAAGAATGATGGACTGTGTGATGGCCCTCAGTTTTGAAATCTGGTACAATTATGGCACTATCAAAATCAATCATTCAAGCTACTCCAAAGTAAAAGCTTTCCATGGATCAGATGTGATGGTAGAAATCGTTTAAAGTATTCTGGTCAAATTTGCAATGAAGACCGTATCATTGTGGATTGACCCAAAATAAGTTTTAGTCATATCTTATCTCAATTGTGAATTGTGAAAGATAAGATATCACAATCTCAACTCGAACGTGATCTCCAGAAAAAAAGCGTTCAAAGCGAATGAGATACGTATGGATCATTCCTGAGAGATGTCGTGTATCATGTATACATTCTGAGAGGAATGGATGACCATCTTTGCGTTCTGTGGTCAGGCTTCGTTTTGTTTTTGTTTCGAAAGATATCCGAGACACAGAGTATGGGTTTCTGGAGAGCTGACTAATCTGCATATCATGAAGAGAGAATGAGTGACGTCATGTGAGATATGGATATGGTCTGAAGCTTATTTGTGTGTAATTAGTTTGAATGTCTTGACTATTTAAACCTTGGATTGTTTTACAAAATGGTGATGACCTATCCATCTCATGAATGAATACCTTTTCTTCATTATCAATCATTAGAAATCATCTTAGAATCATCAAAACTTTTCGATTCACCAACCAAATCAGAATGAGCCATCATCCTCCATTTGAACAAGTTGAGAATAGTCGACCTGATTATGAAACTAAGACTACGTTTCATGTAAGTCTTTCATCAAAAGATTCTTCATATATATATATCTCAGCAATCTCAAGATTTCTAATGATATTGTTTTTTTTGACTTGGTATATTGGTGTGATTTTTTTGGGGGGGGGGAAATAGTACACGAAGACACCAGGACCAAATTGGACACCAGGTAGTGGTCTAAATAATGCGGAATTAAAACATCGTGAATTGTACACAAATCCCTCAACTTCAAACACCAAAACTTATATTCCTTATGAAAATATCTCGATCCCTGACACGTATAAATTGATGATCAATTCAATTGTAAGTCTTTCATCTAAGCCATCGAAATCGATATCATCTTTCTTGAAACCAATCATTCATCAAATTTAAATCTTGTTTTTTCTTCAGGTCCCACGTCCAATTGCACTTTGCTCTACATTAAGTGAAGATGGAGTTCCAAACCTAGCACCATTTTCTTATTTCAATGCTGTGGGCCATAATCCACCAGTGGTCAGTTATTTTAAATGATGAACTTTTTGTAATCTGACAATTCAAACTAAAGTTCAACTGAATCGTTTTTTTAGATTATGATTTCTTGTACTGATATTCCGAAACAAAAAGATACTGCAGTTAATATCAGAAAAACAAAAGAATTTGTTGTCAATATAATTTCTGAACCGTAAGTAAAAAAAAATTAAATTCACTTTCTATGCTTCCCTTTATTTAGTCTCAAGAAAATTCGTGTTGATTGGATTAATTGAGATCATTGATTTTTTTTTTAGATTTATCGAAGCGGCTAATTATACCTCTATAAATTCACCTGAAGGGGTTTCTGAATGGAAACTTTCTGGACTGACACCTATAGATTCTTTGAAAGTTAAACCTCCTCGCTGTCAAGAAGCTTCAGTCAGTATGGAGTGTGAATTAGGTTAGCTTGAATTTGAGTTTATAAACTTCCTGGTTTGATTGCTTAGCTGATCTCATTTGTTGTTGTCGATTCAGAGCATATTTATGAAGTCAGTTTGATAATTTCAAATCGCTTTTTCTTGCCATATACACGTTGATGTGACTGATTTAATATCATTTATCAAAGATGTTTGATCATGACGACCCCAAAAAGCTTTCGCAGACTATGATCCTCGGAAGAATCAAGGTAATGTTTAGTTCCATTGATTTCAAGCTCGACCGACGTGATAAAAAATGATGAGGATAGGAATGAAAGAATGTAAGACTGACGTGTTTGGTATTGATGGGTTCTTCAGGCCTGGAATATCAAAGAAGATATTCTTGTTGATGGCGGACCATCTATCTCAGTTGAGAAATTGATGCCAATGTCTCGTCTTGGGTAAGTTAAAATTCAGATTTGATTGAAAGTTTGATTCATGAAGTAAATCTTTTCTTGACTTTGTTTGAATGATAATAGTGGAATCAGTTATAGTCGAGTCACCACTGCTTTCGAGTTAACTCGTCCAGTATGGGAAAATGTAAAAGATAATCCTGAGATCAAATCTTTACTTGAAGATAAGAAAAAATGATGGGCAAAAAAGAATTGAATCTTTGTAAGTTTTGAATATCTATCTGAATTGGATTTCATTGGTTGTAAGAAGTTTGGTGAATTGTTATGAGTAATGCTGAGATCTAATCAACACAAGCATGTAGAATGTTGTCACCAGAATGTATTTGTAACTAACTTACCCAAATTGACCTATATGCATTATATATGCTTATCTGTCTTTTACTTGTCTTCTAGTTGATCAGTTTCTTTATAATCTTTTACTTTGTCTAAACTTGATATAACCTCTATGTTTCTGTCTTAGTTTGTGTCACATTCCACTTAGATCAAGGTCTGAGTCATCTTACTTCTCTTGATCACTTCAGCCCCTGTTTTGAGACTTTCATAGATCAGATGAGTGTTCATCTTGCAATCATCAGGTATATAATTTGAAGATG
This sequence comes from Melampsora americana, assembly GCA_022264835.1. Taxonomy (NCBI): domain Eukaryota; kingdom Fungi; phylum Basidiomycota; class Pucciniomycetes; order Pucciniales; family Melampsoraceae; genus Melampsora; species Melampsora americana. The sequence continues at coordinate 5,676 of JAIFHY010000101.1, read as the reverse complement.
GATGTATTGTGGGATGATTTTGTATCAAGGTAAGTATCTTGTTGGAGGTTTTCTGCATAAACATGAAAGAACTTTGTCTCATGCTATCTCTAACAAAACTCTGATCAGTTGTCGAATCTGAGATTCCACAACTCTGTGGAGCTCAGATGATTTGTTTTCGTATCTTACTTATATGTTGTCGAATATTTCATTGCTCACTATAGGTGATAAGCAACTCTGGAACTCAGAATCCAGATGATTTGTTTTCGTATCTTACTATATGTTGTCGGATAATTTATTGCTCACTATACCGATGTCGAGCTGTGTGGGACATTTGCATTTATATTATGTCATGTGTATTCACTTGATAGCTGTGAGAAAAGAAAAAGTTAAATGAATCAAATTGTACTTTTTCTTCTCTCAGGGACTGGCCCACGATCTGAGACTTGAGTCGGAGTCAAGAGTCTTTCTCTACGTATTCTCTCTCGACTCTAGACTCTTGATCTCATCTCCAACTCGAACCCATTCATCTTGATTATCTTGATCCTTCACATTCATTTTCATCTTTGTTTCAATTTTTCCTCATCAACCCCAACGGGTCTCCTCAACTCAACCTTTGATCGCATATCAAGATGAACAAGAGAACTTCATTGGTTTTTTTGTGCCTCTTTGCGTGTATGTATCTGATTCTCTTCATCGTATGCCGTGAAAAAATCGCTCATGCTTCATTATTTTACAGGTTCCTCCATCGCTGTAGGATCTCACCCAAGGTAAGCTTCTCTTTAGGGTCTCTCTCATCTCTCTCATCTGACCACCTCTTCAACTGTTTTCTTCAGGCATAGCGAGAGATCCACATTGCACGTTCGATCATTTGAAGAAGTTTTAAGAACATTTCCAAAGAGAGACAAAATCACCGAGAATTTACAGTACAATCGTCCTATGCCAAGCTTAGCACCATTTTGGTCAAAACCATTACCACCTATTGAAAGTGTAGCGATCATCTCAAGGGAATATGAAGGATTTATACCTCATTTGACAAGTTGTCGTGAGGCTATTCAAAACGAACTTAACTTGGATGATGCTGTGAAGCGTTTAGGAACCGTTCAACAAGGTTTTACTGAGGTTGTGAATAAGTTTGGACCGACTTGTGATGGACCTGATAAAGCTACTCGGGATGAATTAGTTTGTTGAATTCTTTAACTTTGAATTTTTAAATCATCCATCCATCCATACTTCTTTTTTGACTTTCTGTGGGTTTTGATGAAATTTATATCCAGATCAAGTTACAGAAGATTTATATCAAAATCTTTTATGAACTTGAACAAATCTTAGATTTGTTTGAAGAAAAATGGTCTGGAAACTTTGTAGAGAAAATCTCAAGTAAGTTTTTTTTTTCTCTCTTGACCATTCTTTTTCAATTTAATAAGCTCTTCAAGAATGAATTTAATTTTCGAATGAATTTTTTTTTCCATTTTTTTTTTTGAAATGATCATTTTTAAAGATGTGTCTAAAGGTTTTAGTAATTCATTTCAAGTTTTAGTTAGTATGGGTTTAAATTTAAAACTAGATGTGAATTGTATTTTAGATTTCCTTCATATTAAAGCTTTTACTACAGCAAATATTGATATTTTAGGAATCATTTTATTAAGTCGAAAAGTTAATTCTAAATTACATCAAGGTCAACCTTTGAGATTTTAATTTTAATTTGACTTGATTTTGATTCTTTCATTTTTTATGATTTTATAATTACATCCTCTTGAATTAACTTGTGAATTCACTCAAATGTATAGAACTTCTTGAATTGGAGTCATGATTTCTTTGTTTTTAACTCGTTTTTTTTGCTGGTAAGTACGGACATATAGCTAACTCGAAAGAGATTTTGTTTGTGATTTTTGATGGTATCAAGTCATTCCCTATATTGATCTGCTTTTCATCTGGTATGATGAGTTGAAAATGGAGCGAAACAAGTTCTAGCAATGTGCTTTGAAAGGATTGGTCAGTATCAATAATCATGAGAGTTCACGTCGAACACAAGTACATAAATCTGGTTCTGTCTTTCTCCCTGAAACAGATCCAGACATTGATGGGTTATGACGTAGAGTGTATCCATAGGTAGTAAGTTTTGATTACTACCTTTGATTGATTGGTTGAGGATATCTTGTCATTGATCATGATCAAAGGCAATCTGTAGTAAAGTATGCCAAGACTGAAGATCCTCACCATCCACAGTGCAAGTCTCATGAGGGTGTAGAGCATGTCACAGCTTGAAAAGATCTGAAGACTCAGAGTGAAGTTTCTCAGTTTGTGATAGTGATGTGACATAGACAGTTGATCGATTGAGGGTGAGTTGACAGATTTCATTCAACTTCATCATCATCATCATCATCATCATCAACAACAACTTCAGACTATTAAAAGGCTTCAAACAGACACTATCACATTCTCAAAACAATCAAATAAAACATATCTCCCTCAATCATCATTTGATCTATTAGTCTGGTCTTAACTCATCACCCTTGGCCCTCTCTTGAGCCTAGTCTCATTCAAAATGTCAGAATTAAGACCAATAGCGTTTTGTGAACATGTTCAGGTGCGAATGATCTCACTCTTAGATATATGCTATCATCAATGATCATTAACAAATTGTCTCGATCAACTTGATCAGCTTACAGCCTTGGGTGTCCAACCTGGTGAGTACAGCTTCGATCACTCCATCACCCTTGCGATTTGTAAAGTAGGATACTAACCATAGGCTTCAAAATGGATATGTGATAGCATCCATTGGCTTCAACACCCTTACTATGGAATCTGAGCGCTACGTGTGTGTGCGTGAAGAAGTCAATGGTGCTAAACAGTGAGCAGAGATACAGAGAATGATACTTCTGGCTCATCTCACTCACGTCACTTTTGATTTAAACAGGGTTATCATCATCGATCTAGCAGATGCCAATAATGTGATTAGAAGACCCATCAGTGCAGAAAGTGCTATTATGCATCCCGTTCAAAAAATCATCGCTCTTAGAGGTATGTGGATCTGTTTTCAATGTGCCTAACCGCCCGGTCGATCGACTGATCACGGATTGCTTGTCATCCTATCAGCTCAACGTCAGTTGCAAGTCTTCAATATCGAACTGAAGGCAAAGGTCAAATCGCATGTCATGCATGAAGACGTGACCTTCTGGAAATGGATCAACGATACAACTTTGGGTATCGTCACCGAAACCTCTGTGTATCATTGGCCAGCACTCGATGCTACTACTGCTCCAATAAAAGTCTTTGATCGGAACGCAACATTGGCCGGTCATCAGATCATCAATTACCGTGCATCTTCTGACGAAAAATGGCTGGTACTGATCGGAATCAGTGGTAATCCGAGCAATCCAGCTGCATTCAAAGTTAAAGGAAGTATGCAGCTCTATAACAAAGATCGTGGAGTGAGTCAATCGATCGAAGGTCATGCGGCTTGTTTCGCCGATCTTCGATTAGATGGTGCTGCGATGGATAGCAAACTATTTGCTTTTGCTGTCCGAACAGCAGCAGGGGCCAAGGCAAGTCTTTCTTAACTCCTTTACCTCTATCCTGATCAACCTTTGACGATTCTGACTGTCTTTTTCCGGAATTATAGCTGCACATTGTTGAGATTGACCACCAAGCTGGTCAGCCTGTTTTCGCCAAAAAGGCCGTCGATGTCTTCTTCCCTGCCGAGGCTCCGATGACTTCCCGGTGGCCATGCAGCTCTCAAAACGCCACAAGATACTCTATATGGCCACCAAATACGGATTCCTTCATCTTTACGACCTTGAAAACCGCTTGCATGTTTGTACATGAACCGAATATCTGGTGAAACTATCTTTGTCACAGCCGAGCATGAGTCTAGTTCGGGTATCGTTGGTGTCAATCGAAAAGGGCAGGTCATCTCGGTCACCGTCGATGAAGAGACCATTGTTCCTTTCATCCTTCAAACTCTCAATAACCCAGAGCTGGCCATCAAGCTAGCATCCAGAGCCGATCTACCCGGAGCCGAGTGATATCTACATCCAACAGTTCCAACAACTCTTCTCTACTGGGCAGTTCTCAGAAGCGGCCAAAAATTGCAAGCCAACTCTCCTCGCGGAATTCTCAGAACACCACAAAACCATCGATCAGTTCAAAAGCGGTACCTGTTCAGCCTGGTCAATTGAGTCCTATTCTTCAATACTTTGGTATCTTACTAGAGAGAGGAAGAATTAAACAAGTACGAAAGTTTGGAACTCGCTAGACCAGTATTGGGACAAGGCCGCAAACAACTTCTTGAAAAGTGGCTCAAGGAAGACAAGCTGGATTGTGGAGAGGAGTTGGGTGATATAGTTCCGAGCACATGATATGAACCTTGCTCTCAGTGTATATTTAAGAGCTAACGGTGCGAATAAAGTACGTCACTCAAGTCACCGTGGCTGATGATCCTGAAATGCGTCGTCTCACAAAACCCTTCTCTTTTCAGATGTGTGTGCGTGTTCGCACGAAACCGGCCAATTCAACAAGATCGTCGTTTACGCCGCCAAAAAGAGTCGGATAGCCAACCCGATTAATGCTTCAATCATTATTACAGCCATATTACTCGTCTCAGTCCAGACAAGGATCAGAATTTGGCCTACTTACTTCGCTCCATTAATGATGAGGACTCGGCCCTTGGTCGATGTTGAACGGGTGGTAGACATCTTTCATGGGTCAAATATGTTACAACCATGCAACCAGCTTTTTGTTGGATGCCTTGAAAGAGAACAAACCTGAACAAGGTCATTTACAAACTAGATTGCTCGAGATGAACCTATTAAACGCACCTCAAGTCGCCGATGCCATACTTGGTAATGAGATGTTCAGCCACTACGATCGTCCCAGCATTGCCAACTTGTGTGAAAAGGCTGGACTATTACAACGGGTAAGATGATTCCCATGACACTTTGTCCGTCAAGTGTTACACTGATACATTTTCTTTTAAAGGCATTGGAGCACTACGAAGATATTGGGGATATCAAACGAGTATTGGTGCACACAAATCTCTTGAACGCAGACTGGCTGGTCAATTACTTTGGCAAATTGACAGTCGATCAGACTGTTGATTGTTTCAACGAGATGTTAAAGGTTAATATTCGACAGAACCTGCAGATCGTGGTACAGGCAGCTACCAAATACTCTGATTTAGTTGGACCGGTCCGCTTGATCGAGATGTTCGAATCCTATAAGACTTTCGAGGGTCTATACTATTATCTCGGCTCCATCGTGAACCTCAGTACCGACCCCGAGGTCCATTTCAAGTATATCCAGGCTGCTACGAGAACTGGTCAGATCCGAGAAGTGGAAAGAATCTGCCGAGAATCAAACTACTACCAACCTGAAAAAGTGAAGAACTTCTTAAAGGAAGCGAAACTCGCCGATCAACTTCCTTTGATCATCGTTTGCGATCGTTATGATTTTGTGCACGATCTGGTGCTGTACCTTTACCAAAACGGTCTTACCAATTTTATCGAAGTTTATGTTCAAAAAGTCAACTCCCAAAGGGCTCCTCAAGTTGTGGGTGGCTTACTAGATGTCGACGCCGACGAAATGATGATTAAAAATTTATTGGCATCAGTCAACGGACCGATTCCTGTCGATGAGCTAGTGGAAGAGGTTGAAAAAAGAAACCGCTTGAAGCTGATTTTACCATGGCTTGAATCT